>CALNHX010004659.1:0-122327 GCA_940337035.1 Agriotes lineatus | reverse complement strand
GCCTCCGTTTCCAGATCGTCCTCCGTTTCTCCACTGGCCTCCGTCTCCAGATCGGCCTCCGTCTTTCTATCGGCCTCCGTTTCTAGATCGGTCTCTGTTTCTCCATCGGCTTCCGTTTCCAGATTGGCCTCCCTTTCTCCATCGGCCTCCGTTTCCAGATCGGCATCCGTTTCTCTATCGGCTTCCGTTTCCAGATCGGCTTCCGTTTCTCCATCGGCCTCCATTTCCAGATTGGTCTCCGTTTCTCCATTAGCTTCCTTTAACAGATCGGCCTCCGTTTCTCCATCGGCTTCCGTTTCCAGACCGGGCTCCGTTTCTTTATCGGTTTCCGTTTCCAGATCGGCTTCCGTTTCTCCATCGGCCTCCGTTTTCTGAACGGCCTCGTTTTTTTATCGACCTCTGTTTCCAGATCGGTCTCCGTTTCTTTATCGGCTTCCGTTTCCAGATCGGCTTCCGTTTCTCAATCGGCCTCCGTTTCCAGATCGGGTATTGTTTCTCCATCGGCCTTCGTTTCCAGATCGTGCTCCGTTTCTCCATCGACCTCCGTCTCCAGATCGGCCTCCGTTTTCAGATCGGGTTTTGTTTCTCCATCGGCCTCCGTTTCCAGATCATCCTCGGTTTTTTTATTGGCCTCTGTTTCTAGATCTGCTTCCGTTTCTCCATCGGCCTGTTTCTTGATCGGCCTTCGTTTCTTCATGGGATTTCTTTTCTTCATGAGCCTTCGTTTTCAGATCGGCCTCCGTTTCTCTATCGGCCTCCGTTTCCTAATCGGGCTCAGTTTTTCCATCGGCCTTCGTTTCCAGATTGGCCTCCGTTTCTCCATCGGCCTCCGTTTCCAGATCGGCCTCCGTTTCTCCATCGGCTTCTGTTTCCTGATCGGCCTCCGTTTCTTCATTGGCCTCCGTTTTCAGATCGGCCTCCGTTTCTCTATTGGTCCCCGTTTTCAGATCGGCCTCCGTTTCTCCATCCGCCTTCGTTTCCAGATTGGCCTCCGTTTCTCCATCGGCCTCCGTTTCAAGATCGGGCTCTGTTTCTCCATCGGTCTTCGTTTCCAGAATGGCCTCCGTTTCTCTATCGGCCTCCGTTTCCAGATCGGCCTCCGTTTCTCTATCAGCCCCCGTTTGCAGATCGGCCTCCGGTTCTCTGTCGGCCTCCGTTTCCTGACCGGGCTCCATTCCTCCACCGGCCTCGGTTGCTATATCGGCCTCTGTTTTTTTGGGCCTCCGTTTCTATATTGGACTCCGCATCTCCATCGGCCTCCGTTTCCAGATCGGCCTCTGCTTCTCCATCGGCCTACCTTTCCAGATCGTCCTCCGTTTCTCCATCGGCCTCCGTTTCCAGATCGGCCTCCGTTTCTCCATCGGCCTCCGTTTCCAGATTGGCTTCCGTTTCTCCATCGGTCTCCGTTTCCAGATCGGCCTCCGTTTTTTCATGGGCCTCCGTTTTCAGATCGGCCACCGTTTCTTCATCGGCCTCTGTTTCCAGATCGGGTTTTGTTTCTCCATCGGCCTTCGTTTCCAGATTGGCCTCCGTTTCTCCATCGGCCACCGTTTTTCCTTCGGCCTTCGTTTCCAGATCGGCCTCCGTTTCTCCAACGGCCTCCGTATTCAGATCGGCCTCCGTTTTTCCATCGGCCTCCATTTCCAGATCGGCATCAGTTTCTCTATCGGCCTCCGTTTCTCTATCGGCCTCCGTTTCTAGATCGTCCTCCGTTTCTTCATCGGCCTCCGTTTCCAGATCGGCCTCTGTTTCTCCATAGGCCTCCGTTTCCAGATCGGCCTCCGTTTTTTCATGGGCCTCCGTTTTCAGATCGGCCACCGTTTCTTCATCGGCCTCTGTTTCCAGATCGGGTTTTGTTTCTCCATCGGCCTTCGTTTCCAGATTGGCCTCCGTTTCTCCATCGGCCACCGTTTTTCCTTCGGCCTTCGTTTCCAGATCGGCCTCCGTTTCTCCAACGGCCTCCGTATTCAGATCGGCCTCCGTTTTTCCATCGGCCTCCATTTCCAGATCGGCATCAGTTTCTCTATCGGCCTCCGTTTCTCTATCGGCCTCCGTTTCCAGATCGGCCTCCGTTTCTCCATCGGCCTCCGTTTCCAGATTGGCTTCCGTTTCTCCATCGGCTTCCATTTCCAGATCGGCCTCCGTTTCTCCATCGGCCTTCGTTTCCAGATCGGTTTCCGTTTCTCCATCGGCTTCCGTTTCCAGATCGGCCTCCGTTTCTCTATCGGCCTCCGTTTCTAGATCGTCCTCCGTTTCTTCATCGGCCTCCGTTTCCAGATCGGCCTCTGTTTCTCCATAGGCCTCCGTCTCCAGATCGGCCTCCGTTTCTCTATCGGCCTCCGTTTCTAGATCGTCCTCCGTTTCTCCATCGGCCTCCGTTTCCAGATCGTCCTCCGTTTCTCCATCGGCCTCCGTTTCCAGATCGGCCTCCGTTTCTCCATCGGCCTCCGTTTCCAGATTGGCTTCCGTTTCTTCATCGGTCTCCGTTTCCAGATCGGCCTCCGTTTTTTCATGGGCCTCCGTTTTCAGATCGGCCACCGTTTCTTCATCGGCCTCTGTTTCCAGATCGGGTTTTGTTTCTCCATCGGCCTTCGTTTCCAGATTGGCCTCCGTTTCTCCATCGGCCACCGTTTTTCCTTCGGCCTTCGTTTCCAGATCGGCCTCCGTTTCTCCAACGGCCTCCGTATTCAGATCGGCCTCCGTTTTTCCATCGGCCTCCATTTCCAGATCGGCATCAGTTTCTCTATCGGCCTCCGTTTCTCTATCGGCCTCCGTTTCTAGATCGTCCTCCGTTTCTTCATCGGCCTCCGTTTCCAGATCGGCCTCTGTTTCTCCATAGGCCTCCGTCTCCAGATCGGCCTCCGATTGTCTATCGGCCTCCGTTTCCAGATCGGCCTCTGTTTCTCCATCGGCCTCCGTTTCCAGATCGGCCTCCGTTTCTCCATCGCCTCCGTTTCCAGATTGGCTTCCGTTTCTCCATCGGTCTCCGTTTCCAGATCGGCCTCCGTTTTTTTCATGGGCCTCCGTTTTCAGATCGGCCACCGTTTCTTCATCGGCCTCTGTTTCCAGATCGGGTTTTGTTTCTCCATCGGCCTTCGTTTCCAGATTGGCCTCCGTTTCTCCATCGGCCACCGTTTTTCCTTCGGCCTTCGTTTCCAGATCGGCCTCCGTTTCTCCAACGGCCTCCGTATTCAGATCGGCCTCCGTTTTTCCATCGGCCTCCATTTCCAGATCGGCATCAGTTTCTCTATCGGCCTCCGTTTCCAGATTGGCCTCCCTTTCTCCATCGGCCTCCGTTTCCAGATCGGCATCCGTTTCTCTATCGGCTTCCGTTTCCAGATCGGCTTCCGTTTCTCCATCGGCCTCCATTTCCAGATTGGCCTCCGTTTCTCCATTAGCTTCCTTTAACAGATCGGCCTCCGTTTCTCCATCGGCTTCCGTTTCCAGACCGGGCTTCGTTTCTTTATCGGTTTCCGTTTCCAGATCGGCTTCCGTTTCTCCATCGGCCTCCGTTTTCTGATCGGCCTCGTTTTTTTATTGACCTCTGTTTCCAGATCGGTCTCCGTTTCTTTATCGGCTTCCGTTTCCAGATCGGCTTCCGTTTCTCAATCGGCCTCCGTTTCCAGATCGGGTATTGTTTCTCCATCGGCCTTCGTTTCCAGATCGTGCTCCGTTTCTCCATCGACCTCCGTCTCCAGATCGGCCTCCGTTTTCAGATCGGGTTTTGTTTCTCCATCGGCCTCCGTTTCCAGATCATCCTCGGTTTTTTTATTGGCCTCTGTTTCTAGATCTGCTTCCGTTTCTCCATCGGCCTGTTTCTTGATCGGCCTTCGTTTCTTCATGGGCCTTCTTTTCTTCATGAGCCTTCGTTTTCAGATCGGCCTCCGTTTCTCTATCGGCCTCCGTTTCCTAATCGGGCTCAGTTTTTCCATCGGCCTTCGTTTCCAGATTGGCCTCCGTTTCTCCATCGGCCTCCGTTTCCAGATCGGCTTCCGTTTCTCCATCGGCTTCTGTATCCTGATCGGCCTCCGTTTCTTCATGGGCCTCCGTTTTCAGATCGGCCTCCGTTTCTCTATTGGTCCCCGTTTTCAGATCGGCCTCCGTTTCTCCATCCGCCTTCGTTTCTAGATTGGCCTCCGTTTCTCCATCGGCCTCCGTTTCAAGATCGGGCTCTGTTTCTCCATCGGTCTTCGTTTCCAGATTGGCCTCCGTTTCTCTATCGGCCTCCGTTTCCAGATCGGCCTCCGTTTCTCTATCAGCCCCCGTTTGCAGATCGGCCTCCGGTTCTCTGTCGGCCTCCGTTTCCTGACCGGGCTCCATTCCTCCACCGGCCTCGGTTTCTATATCGGCCTCTGTTTTTCTATCGGCCTCCGTTTCTATATTGGACTCCGCATCTCCATCGGCCTCCGTTTCCAGATCGGCCTCTGCTTCTCCATCGGCCTACCTTTCCAGATCGTCCTCCGTTTCTCCATCGGCCTCCGTTTCCAGATCGGCCTCCGTTTCTCCATCGGCCTCCGTTTCCAGATTGGCTTCCGTTTCTCCATCGGTCTCCGTTTCCAGATCGGCCTCCGTTTTTTCATGGGCCTCCGTTTTCAGATCGGCCACCGTTTCTTCATCGGCCTCTGTTTCCAGATCGGGTTTTGTTTCTCCATCGGCCTTCGTTTCCAGATTGGCCTCCGTTTCTCCATCGGCCACCGTTTTTCCTTCGGCCTTCGTTTCCAGATCGGCCTCCGTTTCTCCAACGGCCTCCGTATTCAGATCGGCCTCCGTTTTTCCATCGGCCTCCATTTCCAGATCGGCATCAGTTTCTCTATCGGCCTCCGTTTCTCTATCGGCCTCCGTTTCTAGATCGTCCTCCGTTTCTTCATCGGCCTCCGTTTCCAGATCGGCCTCTGTTTCTCCATAGGCCTCCGTTTCCAGATCGGCCTCCGTTTTTTCATGGGCCTCCGTTTTCAGATCGGCCACCGTTTCTTCATCGGCCTCTGTTTCCAGATCGGGTTTTGTTTCTCCATCGGCCTTCGTTTCCAGATTGGCCTCCGTTTCTCCATCGGCCACCGTTTTTCCTTCGGCCTTCGTTTCCAGATCGGCCTCCGTTTCTCCAACGGCCTCCGTATTCAGATCGGCCTCCGTTTTTCCATCGGCCTCCATTTCCAGATCGGCATCAGTTTCTCTATCGGCCTCCGTTTCTCTATCGGCCTCCGTTTCCAGATCGGCCTCCGTTTCTCCATCGGCCTCCGTTTCCAGATTGGCTTCCGTTTCTCCATCGGCTTCCATTTCCAGATCGGCCTCCGTTTCTCCATCGGCCTTCGTTTCCAGATCGGTTTCCGTTTCTCCATCGGCTTCCGTTTCCAGATCGGCCTCCGTTTCTCTATCGGCCTCCGTTTCTAGATCGTCCTCCGTTTCTTCATCGGCCTCCGTTTCCAGATCGGCCTCTGTTTCTCCATAGGCCTCCGTCTCCAGATCGGCCTCCGTTTCTCTATCGGCCTCCGTTTCTAGATCGTCCTCCGTTTCTCCATCGGCCTCCGTTTCCAGATCGTCCTCCGTTTCTCCATCGGCCTCCGTTTCCAGATCGGCCTCCGTTTCTCCATCGGCCTCCGTTTCCAGATTGGCTTCTGTTTCTTCATCGGTCTCCGTTTCCAGATCGGCCTCCGTTTTTTCATGGGCCTCCGTTTTCAGATCGGCCACCGTTTCTTCATCGGCCTCTGTTTCCAGATCGGGTTTTGTTTCTCCATCGGCCTTCGTTTCCAGATTGGCCTCCGTTTCTCCATCGGCCACCGTTTTTCCTTCGGCCTTCGTTTCCAGATCGGCCTCCGTTTCTCCAACGGCCTCCGTATTCAGATCGGCCTCCGTTTTTCCATCGGCCTCCATTTCCAGATCGGCATCAGTTTCTCTATCGGCCTCCGTTTCTCTATCGGCCTCCGTTTCTAGATCGTCCTCCGTTTCTTCATCGGCCTCCGTTTCCAGATCGGCCTCTGTTTCTCCATAGGCCTCCGTCTCCAGATCGGCCTCCGATTGTCTATCGGCCTCCGTTTCCAGATCGGCCTCTGTTTCTCCATCGGCCTCCGTTTCCAGATCGGCCTCCGTTTCTCCATCGGCCTCCGTTTCCAGATTGGCTTCCGTTTCTCCATCGGTCTCCGTTTCCAGATCGGCCTCCGTTTTTTCATGGGCCTCCGTTTTCAGATCGGCCACCGTTTCTTCATCGGCCTCTGTTTCCAGATCGGGTTTTGTTTCTCCATCGGCCTTCGTTTCCAGATTGGCCTCCGTTTCTCCATCGGCCACCGTTTTTCCTTCGGCCTTCGTTTCCAGATCGGCCTCCGTTTCTCCAACGGCCTCCGTATTCAGATCGGCCTCCGTTTTTCCATCGGCCAACATTTCCAGATCGGCATCAGTTTCTCTATCGGCCTCCGTTTCCAGATTGGCCTCCCTTTCTCCATCGGCCTCCGTTTCCAGATCGGCATCCGTTTCTCTATCGGCTTCCGTTTCCAGATCGGCTTCCGTTTCTCCATCGCCCTCCATTTCCAGATTGGCCTCCGTTTCTCCATTAGCTTCCTTTAACAGATCGGCCTCCGTTTCTCCATCGGCTTCCGTTTCCAGACCGGGCTTCGTTTCTTTATCGGTTTCCGTTTCCAGATCGGCTTCCGTTTCTCCATCGGCCTCCGTTTTCTGATCGGCCTCGTTTTTTTATTGACCTCTGTTTCCAGATCGGTCTCCGTTTCTTTATCGGCTTCCGTTTCCAGATCGGCTTCCGTTTCTCAATCGGCCTCCGTTTCCAGATCGGGTATTGTTTCTCCATCGGCCTTCGTTTCCAGATCGTGCTCCGTTTCTCCATCGACCTCCGTCTCCAGATCGGCCTCCGTTTTCAGATCGGGTTTTGTTTCTCCATTGGCCTCCGTTTCCAGATCATCCTCGGTTTTTTTATTGGCCTCTGTTTCTAGATCTGCTTCCGTTTCTCCATCGGCCTGTTTCTTGATCGGCCTTCGTTTCTTCATGGGCCTTCTTTTCTTCATGAGCCTTCGTTTTCAGATCGGCCTCCGTTTCTCTATCGGCCTCCGTTTCCTAATCGGGCTCAGTTTTTCCATCGGCCTTCGTTTCCAGATTGGCCTCCGTTTCTCCATCGGCCTCCGTTTCCAGATCGGCCTCCGTTTCTCCATCGGCTTCTGTTTCCTGATCGGCCTCCGTTTCTTCATTGGCCTCCGTTTTCAGATCGGCCTCCGTTTCTCTATTGGTCCCCGTTTTCAGATCGGCCTCCGTTTCTCCATCCGCCTTCGTTTCTAGATTGGCCTCCGTTTCTCCATCGGCCTCCGTTTCAAGATCGGGCTCTGTTTCTCCATCGGTCTTCGTTTCCAGATTGGCCTCCGTTTCTCTATCGGCCTCCGTTTCCAGATCGGCCTCCGTTTCTCTATCAGCCCCCGTTTGCAGATCGGCCTCCGGTTCTCTGTCGGCCTCCGTTTCCTGACCGGGCTCCATTCCTCCACCGGCCTCGGTTTCTATATCGGCCTCTGTTTTTCTATCGGCCTCCGTTTCTATATTGGACTCCGCATCTCCATCGGCCTCCGTTTCCAGATCGGCCTCTGCTTCTCCATCGGCCTACCTTTCCAGATCGGCCTCGGTTTCTCCATTGGCCTCCGTTCCCATATAGGCTTCCGTTTCTCCATCGGCTTCCGGTTTCAGATCGGCCTCCGTTTCTCCATCGGCTGCCGTTTAGAGATCGGCCACCGTTTCTCCATCGGCCTCTGTTTCCAGATCGGCCACGTTTCTCCATCGGCCTCAGTTTCAAGATTGGTCTCCGCTTCTCCATCGGCCTTCGTTTCCAGATTGGCCTCCGTTTCTCCATCGGCCTCCGTTTCCAGATCGGCCTTCGTTTCTCCATCGGCTTCTGTTTCCTGATCGGCCTCCGTTTCTTCATGGGCCTCCGTTTTCAGATCGGCCTCCGTTTCTCTATTGGTCCCCGTTTTCAGATCGGCCTCCGTTTCTCCATCCGCCTTCGTTTCCAGATTGGCCTCCGTTTCTCCATCGGCCTCCGTTTCCAGATCGGGCTCTGTTTCTCCATCGGTCTTCGTTTCCAGATTGGCCTCCGTTGCTCCATCGGCCTCCGTTTCCAGATCGGCCTCCGTTTCTCCATCGGCACCTGTCTCCAGATTGGCCTCCGTTTCTCCATTACCTTCCTTATCCAGATCGGCCTTCGTTTCTCCATCGGCCTCCGTTTCTCTTTCGTCCTCCGTTTCCAGATCGGCATCCGTTCCTCTATCGGCTTCCGTTTCCAGATCGGCCTCCCTTTCTCCATCGGCCTCCGTTTCCAGATCGGCATCCGTTTCTCTATCGGCTTCCGTTTCCAGATCGGCCTCCGTTTCTCCATCGGCCTCCATTTCCAGATTGGCCTCCGTTTCTCCATTAGCTTCCTTTTCCAGATCGGCCTCCGTTTCTCCATCGGCTTCCGTTTCCAGACCGGGCTCCGTTTCTTTATCGGTTTCCGTTTCCAGATCGGCTTCCGTTTCTCCATCGGCCTCCGTTTTCTGATCGGCCTCGTTTTTTTATTGACCTCTGTTTCCAGATCGGTCTCCGTTTCTTTATCGGCTTCCGTTTCCAGTTCGGCTTCCGTTTCTCCATCGGCCTCCGTTTCCAGATCGGCCTCCGTTTCTCCATGGGCCTCCGTTTTCAGATCGGCTTCCGTTTCTCCATCGGCCTTCGTTTCCAGATCGGTTTCCGTTTCTCCATCGGCTTCCGTTTCCAGATCGGCCTCCGTCTCTCCATCGGTGTCCGTTTACAGATCGGCCTCCGTTTCTCCATCGGCCTCCGTTTTCAGATTGGCTTCCGTTTCTTCATCAGCCTCCGTTTCCAGATTGGCATCCGTTTCTTTATCGGCCTCTGTTTCCAGATCGGCCCCCGTTTCTCAATCGGCTTCCATTTCCAGATCGGCCTCCGTTTCTCCATCGGCCTTCGTTTCCAGATCGGTTTCCGTTTCTCCATCGGCTTCCGTTTCCAGATCGGCCTCCGTTTCTCTATCGGCCTCCGTTTCTAGATCGTCCTCCGTTTCTTCATCGGCCTCCGTTTCCAGATCGGCCTCTGTTTCTCCATAGGCCTCCGTCTCCAGATCGGCCTCCGATTGTCTATCGGCCTCCGTTTCCAGATCGGCCTCTGTTTCTCCATCGGCCTCCGTTTCCAGATCGGCCTCCGTTTCTCCATCGGCCTCCGTTTCCAGATTGGCTTCCGTTTCTCTATCGGTCTCCGTTTCCAAATCGGCCTCCGTTTTTTCATGGGCCTCCGTTTTCAGATCGGCCACCGTTTCTTCATCGGCCTCCGTTTCCAGATCGGGTTTTGTTGCTCCATCGGCCTTCGTTTCCAGATTGGCCTCCGTTTCTCCATCGGCCACCGTTTTTCCTTCGGCCTTCGTTTCCAGATCGGCCTCCGTTTCTCCAACAGCCTCCGTATTCAGATCGGCCTCCGTTTTTCCATCGGCCTCCATTTTCAGATCGGCATCAGTTTCTCTATCGGCCTCCGTTTCCAGATCGTCCTCCGTTTCTCCACTGGCCTCCGTCTCCAGATCGGCCTCCGTCTTTCTATCGGCCTCCGTTTCTAGATCGGTCTCTGTTTCTCCATCGGCTTCCGTTTCCAGATTGGCCTCCCTTTCTCCATCGGCCTCCGTTTCCAGATCGGCATCCGTTTCTCTATCGGCTTCCGTTTCCAGATCGGCTTCCGTTTCTCCATCGGCCTCCATTTCCAGATTGGTCTCCGTTTCTCCATTAGCTTCCTTTAACAGATCGGCCTCCGTTTCTCCATCGGCTTCCGTTTCCAGACCGGGCTCCGTTTCTTTATCGGTTTCCGTTTCCAGATCGGCTTCCGTTTCTCCATCGGCCTCCGTTTTCTGAACGGCCTCGTTTTTTTATCGACCTCTGTTTCCAGATCGGTCTCCGTTTCTTTATCGGCTTCCGTTTCCAGATCGGCTTCCGTTTCTCAATCGGCCTCCGTTTCCAGATCGGGTATTGTTTCTCCATCGGCCTTCGTTTCCAGATCGTGCTCCGTTTCTCCATTAGCTTCCTTTAACAGATCGGCCTCCGTTTCTCCATCGGCTTCCGTTTCCAGACCGGGCTCCGTTTCTTTATCGGTTTCCGTTTCCAGATCGGCTTCCGTTTCTCCATCGGCCTCCGTTTTCTGAACGGCCTCGTTTTTTTATCGACCTCTGTTTCCAGATCGGTCTCCGTTTCTTTATCGGCTTCCGTTTCCAGATCGGCTTCCGTTTCTCAATCGGCCTCCGTTTTCAGATCGGGTTTTGTTTCTCCATCGGCCTCCGTTTCCAGATCATCCTCGGTTTTTTTATTGGCCTCTGTTTCTAGATCTGCTTCCGTTTCTCCATCGGCCTGTTTCTTGATCGGCCTTCGTTTCTTCATGGGATTTCTTTTCTTCATGAGCCTTCGTTTTCAGATCGGCCTCCGTTTCTCTATCGGCCTCCGTTTCCTAATCGGGCTCAGTTTTTCCATCGGCCTTCGTTTCCAGATTGGCCTCCGTTTCTCCATCGGCCTCCGTTTCCAGATCGGCCTCCGTTTCTCCATCGGCTTCTGTTTCCTGATCGGCCTCCGTTTCTTCATTGGCCTCCGTTTTCAGATCGGCCTCCGTTTCTCTATTGGTCCCCGTTTTCAGATCGGCCTCCGTTTCTCCATCCGCCTTCGTTTCCAGATTGGCCTCCGTTTCTCCATCGGCCTCCGTTTCAAGATCGGGCTCTGTTTCTCCATCGGTCTTCGTTTCCAGAATGGCCTCCGTTTCTCTATCGGCCTCCGTTTCCAGATCGGCCTCCGTTTCTCTATCAGCCCCCGTTTGCAGATCGGCCTCCGGTTCTCTGTCGGCCTCCGTTTCCTGACCGGGCTCCATTCCTCCACCGGCCTCGGTTGCTATATCGGCCTCTGTTTTTTTATCGGCCTCCGTTTCTATATTGGACTCCGCATCTCCATCGGCCTCCTTTCCAGATCGGCCTCTGCTTCTCCATCGGCCTACCTTTCCAGATCGGCCTCGGTTTCTCCATTGGCCTCCGTTCCCATATAGGCTTCCGTTTCTCCATCGGCTTCCGGTTTCAGATCGGCCTCCGTTTCTCCATCGGCTGCCGTTTCCAGATCGGCCTCCGTTTCTCCATCGGCCTCTGTTTCCAGATCGGCCACGTTTCTCCATCGGCCTCAGTTTCAAGATTGGTGTCCGCTTCTCCATCGGCCTTCGTTTCCAGATTGGCCTCCGTTTCTCCATCGGCCTCCGTTTCCAGATCGGCCTTCGTTTCTCCATCGGCTTCTGTTTCCTGATCGGCCTCCGTTTCTTCATGGGCCTCCGTTTTCAGATCGGCCTCCGTTTCTCTATTGGTCCCCGTTTTCAGATCGGCCTCCGTTTCTCCATCCGCCTTCGTTTCCAGATTGGCCTCCGTTTCTCCATCGGCCTCCGTTTCCAGATCGGGCTCTGTTTCTCCATCGGTCTTCGTTTCCAGATTGGCCTCCGTTTCTCCATCGGCCTCCGTTTCCAGATCGGCCTCCGTTTCTCTATCAGCCCCCGTTTGCAGATCCGCCTCAGGTTCTCTGTCGGCCTCCGTTTCCTGACCGGGCTCCATTCCTCCACCGGCCTCGGTTTCTATATCGGCCTCCGCTTTTCTATCGGCCTCCGTTTCTATATTGGACTCCGCATCTCCATCGGCCTCCGTTTCCAGATCGGCCTCTGCTTCTCCATCGGCCTACCTTTCCAGATCGGCCTCGGTTTCTCCATTGGCCTCCGTTCCCATATAGGCTTCCGTTTCTCCATCGGCCTCCGTTTTCTGATCGGCCTCGTTTTTTTATTGACCTCTGTTTCCAGATCGGTCTTCGTTTCTTTATCGGCTTCCGTTTCCAGATCGGCTTCCGTTTCTCCATCGGCCTCCGTTTCCAGATCGGCCTCGTTTTTTATCGACCTCAGTTTCCAGATCGGTCTCCGTTTCTTTATCGGCTTCCGTTTCCAGATCGGCTTCCGTTTCTCCATCGGCCTCCGTTTCCAGATCGGCCTCCGTTTCTCCATGGGCCTCCGTTTTCAAATCGATTTCCGTTTCTCCATCGGCCTTCGTTTCCAGATCGGTTTCCGTTTTTCCATCGGCTTCCGTTTCCAAATCGGCCTCCGTTTCTTTATCGGCCTCCGTTTACAGATCGGCCTCCGTTTCTCCATCGGCCTCCGTTTCCAGATTGGCCTCCGTTTCTTCATCAGCCTCCGTTTCCAGATCGGCCTCTGTTTCTCCATAGGCCTCCGTCTCCAGATCGGCCTCCGTTTCTCCATCGGCCCCTGTTTCCTGATTGGCCTCCGGTTCTTCATGAGCCTCCGTTTTCAGATCGGCCTCCGTTTCTTCATCGGCCTCCGTTTCCAGATCGGCCTTTGTTTCTCCATAGGCCTCCGTTTCCAGATCGGCCTCCGTTTCTCCATCGGCCTCCGTCTCCAGATCGGCCTCCGATTGTCTATCGGCCTCCGTCTCCAGATCGGCCTCCGATTGTCTATCGGCCTCCGTTTCCAGATCGGCCTCTGTTTCTCCATCGGCCTCTGTCTCCAGATCGGCCTCCGATTGTCTATCGGCCTCCGTTTCCAGATCGGCCTCTGTTTCTCCATCGGCCTCCGTTTCCAGATCGGCCTCCGTTTCTCCATCGGCCTCCGTTTCCGGATCGGCTTCCGATTCTCCATCGGCCCCTGTTTGCTGATCGGCCTCCGTTTTTTCATGAGCCTCTTTTTTCAAATCAGCCTCCGTTTCTTCATCGGCCTCCGTTTCCAGATCGGGTTTTGTTTCTCCATCGGCCTTCGTTTCCAGATTGGCCTCCGTTTCTCCATCGGCCTCCGTTTCCAGATCGGTCTTTGTTTCTCCATCGGCCTTCGTTTCCTGATCGGCTTCCGTTTTTTCATGGGCCTCCGTTTTCAGATCGGCCACCGTTTCTTCATGGGCCTCCGTTTCCAGATCGGGTTTTGTTTCTCCATCGGCCTTCGTTGCCAGATCGTGCTCCGTTTCTCCATCGACCTCCGTCTCCAGATCGGCCTCCGTTTTCAGATCGGGTTTTGTTTCTCCATCGGCCTTCGTTTCCAGATCGTGCTCCGTTTCTCCATCGACCTCCGTTTCCAGATCATCCTCCGTTTTTTTATTGGCCTCTGTTTCTAGATCTGCTTCCGTTTCTCCATCGGCCTGTTTCTTGATCGGCCTTCGTTTTTTCATGGGCCTTCGTTTCTTCATGGGCCATCGTTTTCAGATCGGCCTCCGTTTCTCTATCGGCCTCCGTTTCCTAATCGGGCTCAGTTTTTCCATCGGCCTTCGTTTCCTGATTGGCCTCCATTTCTCCATCGGCCTCCGTTTCCAGATCGGCCTCCGTTTTTCCATCGGCTTCTGTTTCCTGATCGGCCTCCGTTTCTTCATGGGCCTCCGTTTTCAGATCGGCCTCCGTTTCTCTATTGGTCCCCGTTTTCAGATCGGCCTCCGTTTCTCCATCCGCCTTCGTTTCCAGATTGGCCTCCGTTTCTCCATCGGCCTCCGTTTCCAGATCGGGCTCTGTTTCTCCATCGGTCTTCGTTTCCAGATTGGCCTCCGTTTCTCCATCGGCCTCCGTTTCCAGATCGGCCTCCGTTTCTCTATCAGCCCCCGTTTGCAGATCGGCCTCCGGTTCTCTGTCGGCCTCCGTTTCCTGACCGGGCTCCATTCCTCCATCGGCCTCCGTTTCCATATCGGCTCCGTTTCTCTATCGGCTTCCGGTCTCAGATTGTCCTCCGTTTCTCCATCGGCCTCCGTTTCCGGATCGGCTTCCGATTCTCCATCGGCCCCTGTTTGCTGATCGGCCTCCGTTTTTTCATGAGCCTCTTTTTTCAAATCAGCCTCCGTTTCTTCATCGGCCTCCGTTTCCAGATCGGGTTTTGTTTCTCCATCGGCCTTCGTTTCCAGATTGGCCTCCGTTTCTCCATCGGCCTCCGTTTCCAGATCGGTCTTTGTTTCTCCATCGGCCTTCGTTTCCTGATCGGCTTCCGTTTTTTCATGGGCCTCCGTTTTCAGATCGGCCACCGTTTCTTCATGGGCCTCCGTTTCCAGATCGGGTTTTGTTTCTCCATCGGCCTTCGTTGCCAGATCGTGCTCCGTTTCTCCATCGACCTCCGTCTCCAGATCGGCCTCCGTTTTCAGATCGGGTTTTGTTTCTCCATCGGCCTTCGTTTCCAGATCGTGCTCCGTTTCTCCATCGACCTCCTTTTCCAGATCATCCTCCGTTTTTTTATTGGCCTCTGTTTCTAGATCTGCTTCCGTTTCTCCATCGGCCTGTTTCTTGATCGGCCTTCGTCTTTTCATGGGCCTTCGTTTCTTCATGGGCCATCGTTTTCAGATCGGCCTCCGTTTCTCTATCGGCCTCCGTTTCCTAATCGGGCTCAGTTTTTCCATCGGCCTTCGTTTCCTGATTGGCCTCCATTTCTCCATCGGCCTCCGTTTCCAGATCGGCCTCCGTTTTTCCATCGGCTTCTGTTTCCTGATCGGCCTCCGTTTCTTCATGGGCCTCCGTTTTCAGATCGGCCTCCGTTTCTCTATTGGTCCCCGTTTTTAGATCGGCCTCCGTTTCTCCATCCGCCTTCGTTTCCAGATTGGCCTCCGTTTCTCCATCGGCCTCCGTTTCCAGATCGGGCTCTGTTTCTCCATCGGTCTTCGTTTCCAGATTGGCCTCCGTTTCTCCATCGGCCTCCGTTTCCAGATCGGCCTCCGTTTCTCTATCAGCCCCCGTTTGCAGATCGGCCTCCGGTTCTCTGTCGGCCTCCGTTTCCTGACCGGGCTCCATTCCTCCATCGGCCTCCGTTTCCATATCGGCTCCGTTTCTCTATCGGCTTCCGGTCTCAGATTGTCCTCCGTTTCTCCACCGGCCTCGGTTTCTATATCGGCCTCCGTTTTTCTATCGTCCTCCGTTTCTATATTGGACTCCGCATCTCCATCGGCCTCCGTTTCCAGATCGGCCTCCGCTTCTCCATCGGCCTACCTTTCCAGATCGGCCTCCGTTTCTCCATCGGCGTCCGTTTCCAGATCGGCCTCGGTTTCTCCATTGGCCTCCGTTCCCATATAGGCTTCCGTTTCTCCATCGGCTTCCGGTTTCAGATCGGCCTCCGTTTCTCCATCGGCTGCCGTTTCCAGATCGGCCTCCGTTTCTCCATCGGCCTCTGTTTCCAGATCGGCCACGTTTCTCCATCGGCCTCCGTTTCAAGATTGGTCTCCGCTTCTCCATCGGTCTCCGTTTCCAGATAGGCCTCCGTTTCTCCATCGGCACCTGCCTCCAGATTGGCCTCCGTTTCTCCATTACCTTCCTTATCCAGATCGGCTTCCGTTTCTCCATCGGCCTCCGTTTCTCTTTCGTCCTTCGTTTCCAGATCGGCATCCGTTCCTCTATCGGCTTCCGTTTACAGATCGGACTCCGTTTCTCCATCGTCCTCCGTTTCCAGATCGGCATCCGTTCCTCTATCGGCTTTCGTTTACAGATCGGCCTCCGCTTCTCCATCGGCCTCCGTTTCCAGATTGGCCTCCGTTTCTTCATCAGATTCCATTTCCAGATTGGCATCCGTTTCTTTATCGGACTCTATTTCCAAATCGGCCCCCGTTTTTCAATCGGCTTTTATTTCCAGATCGGTTTCCGTTTTTCCATCGGCTTCCGTTTCCAGATCGGCCTCCGTTTCTCTATCAGCCTCCGTTTCTAGATCGTCCTCCGTTTCTCCATCGGCCTCCGTTTCCAGATCGGCCTCTGTTTCTCCATAGGCCTCCGTCTCCAGATCGGCCTCCGTTTCTCCATCGGCCCCTGTTTCCTGATTAGCCTCCGTTTCTTTATAAGCCTCCGTTTTCAGATCGGCCTCCGTTTCTTCATCGGCCTCCGTTTCCAGATCGGGTTTTGTTTCTCCATCGGCCTTCGTTTTCAGATTGGCTTCCGTTTCTCCATCGGCCTCCCTTTCCAGATCGGCCTTTGTTTCTCCATAGGCCTCCGTTTCCAGATCGGCCTCCGTTTCTCCATCGGCCTCCGTCTCCAGATCGGCCTCCGATTGTCTATCGGCCTCCGTCTCCAGATCGGCCTCCGATTGTCTATCGGCCTCCGTTTCCAGATCGGCCTCTGTTTCTCCATCGGCCTCCGTTTCCAGATCGGCCTCCGTTTCTCCATCGGCCTCCGTTTCCGGATCGGCTTCCGATTCTCCATCGGCCCCTGTTTGCTGATCGGCCTCCGTTTCTTCATGAGCCTCTTTTTTCAGATCGGCCTCCGTTTCTTCATCGGCCTTCGTTTCCAGATCGGGTTTTGTTTCTCCATCGGCCTTCGTTTCCAGATTGGCCTCCGTTTCTCCATCGGCCTCCGTTTCCAGATCGGTCTTTGTTTCTCCATCGGCCTTCGTTTCCTGATCGGCTTCCGTTTTTTCATGGGCCTCCGTTTTCAGATCGGCCACCGTTTCTTCATCGGCCTCCGTTTCCAGATCGGGTTTTGTTTCTCCATC
Source organism: Agriotes lineatus (assembly GCA_940337035.1). Taxonomy (NCBI): domain Eukaryota; kingdom Metazoa; phylum Arthropoda; class Insecta; order Coleoptera; family Elateridae; genus Agriotes; species Agriotes lineatus. Next base: position 105,869 of record CALNHX010004659.1, on the reverse strand, counting down.
GGCCTTCGTTTCCAGATCGTGCTCCGTTTCTCCATCGACCTCCGTTTCCAGATCGGCCTCCGTTTTCAGATCGGGTTTTGTTTCTCCATCGGCCTCCGTTTCCAGATCATCCTCCGTTTTTTTATTGGCCTCTGTTTCTAGATCTGCTTCCGTTTCTCCATCGGCCTGTTTCTTGATCGGCCTTCGTTTCTTCATGGGCCTTCGTTTCTTCATGGGCCTTCGTTTTCAGATCGGCCTCCGTTTCTCTATCGGCCTCCGTTTCCTAATCGGGCTCAGTTTTTTCATCGGCCTTCGTTTCCAGATTGGCCTCCGTTTCTCCATCGGCCTCCGTTTCCAGATCGGCCTCCGTTTCTCCATCGGCTTCTGTTTCCTGATCGGCCTCCGTTTCTTCATGGGCCTCCGTTTTCAGATCGGCCTCCGTTTCTCTATTGGTCCCCGTTTTCAGATCGGCCTCCGTTTCTCCATCCGCCTTCGTTTCCAGATTGGCCTCCGTTTCTCCATCGGCCTCCGTTTCCAGATCGGGCTCTGTTTCTCCATCGGTCTTCGTTTCCAGATTGGCCTCCGTTTCTCCATCGGCCTCCGTTTCCAGATCGGCCTCCGTTTCTCTATCAGCCCCCGTTTGCAGATCGGCCTCCGGTTCTCTGTCGGCCTCCGTTTCCTGACCGGGCTCCATTCCTCCATCGGCCTCCGTTTCCATATCTGCTCCGTTTCTCTATCGGCTTCCGGTCTCAGATTGTCCTCCGTTTCTCCACCGGCCTCTGTTTCTATATCGGCCTCCGTTTTTCAATCGGCCTCCGTTTCTATATTGGACTCCGCATCTCCATCGGCTTCCGTTTCTAGATCGGCCTCCGCTTTTCCATCGGCCTACCTTTCCAGATCGGCCTCCGTTTCTCCATCGGCTTCCGTTTCCAGATCGGCCTCCGTTTCTCCATCGGTGTCCGTTTACAGATCGGCCTCCGTTTCTCCATCGGCCTCCGTTTTCAGATTGGCTTCCGTTTCTTCATCAGCCTCCGTTTCCAGATTGGCATCCGTTTCTTTATCGGCCTCTGTTTCCAGATCGGCCCCCGTTTCTCAATCGGCTTCCATTTCCAGATCGGCCTCCGTTTCTCCATCGGCCTTCGTTTCCAGATCGGTTTCCGTTTCTCCATCGGCTTCCGTTTCCAGATCGGCCTCCGTTTCTCTATCGGCCTCCGTTTCTAGATCGTCCTCCGTTTCTTCATCGGCCTCCGTTTCCAGATCGGCCTCTGTTTCTCCATAGGCCTCCGTCTCCAGATCGGCCTCCGATTGTCTATCGGCCTCCGTTTCCAGATCGGCCTCTGTTTCTCCATCGGCCTCCGTTTCCAGATCGGCCTCCGTTTCTCCATCGGCCTCCGTTTCCAGATTGGCTTCCGTTTCTCCATCGGTCTCCGTTTCCAAATCGGCCTCCGTTTTTTCATGGGCCTCCGTTTTCAGATCGGCCACCGTTTCTTCATCGGCCTCCGTTTCCAGATCGGGTTTTGTTGCTCCATCGGCCTTCGTTTCCAGATTGGCCTCCGTTTCTCCATCGGCCACCGTTTTTCCTTCGGCCTTCGTTTCCAGATCGGCCTCCGTTTCTCCAACAGCCTCCGTATTCAGATCGGCCTCCGTTTTTCCATCGGCCTCCATTTCCAGATCGGCATCAGTTTCTCTATCGGCCTCCGTTTCCAGATCGTCCTCCGTTTCTCCACTGGCCTCCGTCTCCAGATCGGCCTCCGTCTTTCTATCGGCCTCCGTTTCTAGATCGGTCTCTGTTTCTCCATCGGCTTCCGTTTCCAGATTGGCCTCCCTTTCTCCATCGGCCTCCGTTTCCAGATCGGCATCCGTTTCTCTATCGGCTTCCGTTTCCAGATCGGCTTCCGTTTCTCCATCGGCCTCCATTTCCAGATTGGTCTCCGTTTCTCCATTAGCTTCCTTTAACAGATCGGCCTCCGTTTCTCCATCGGCTTCCGTTTCCAGACCGGGCTCCGTTTCTTTATCGGTTTCCGTTTCCAGATCGGCTTCCGTTTCTCCATCGGCCTCCGTTTTCTGAACGGCCTCGTTTTTTTATCGACCTCTGTTTCCAGATCGGTCTCCGTTTCTTTATCGGCTTCCGTTTCCAGATCGGCTTCCGTTTCTCAATCGGCCTCCGTTTCCAGATCGGGTATTGTTTCTCCATCGGCCTTCGTTTCCAGATCGTGCTCCGTTTCTCCATCGACCTCCGTCTCCAGATCGGCCTCCGTTTTCAGATCGGGTTTTGTTTCTCCATCGGCCTCCGTTTCCAGATCATCCTCGGTTTTTTTATTGGCCTCTGTTTCTAGATCTGCTTCCGTTTCTCCATCGGCCTGTTTCTTGATCGGCCTTCGTTTCTTCATGGGATTTCTTTTCTTCATGAGCCTTCGTTTTCAGATCGGCCTCCGTTTCTCTATCGGCCTCCGTTTCCTAATCGGGCTCAGTTTTTCCATCGGCCTTCGTTTCCTGATTGGCCTCCGTTTCTCCATCGGCCTCCGTTTCCAGATCGGCCTCCGTTTTTCCATCGGCTTCTGTTTCCTGATCGGCCTCCGTTTCTTCATGGGCCTCCGTTTTCAGATCGGCCTCCGTTTCTCTATTGGTCCCCGTTTTCAGATCGGCCTCCGTTTCTCCATCCGCCTTCGTTTCCAGATTGGCCTCCGTTTCTCCATCGGCCTCCGTTTCCAGATCGGGCTCTGTTTCTCCATCGGTCTTCGTTTCCAGATTGGCGTCCGTTTCTCCATCGGCCTCCGTTTCCAGATCGGCCTCCGTTTCTCTATCAGCCCCCGTTTGCAGATCGGCCTCCGGTTCTCTGTCGGCCTCCGTTTCCTGACCGGGCTCCATTCCTCCATCGGCCTCCGTTTCCATATCGGCTCCGTTTCTCTATCGGCTTCCGGTCTCAGATTGTCCTCCGTTTCTCCATCGGCCTCCGTTTCCGGATCGGCTTCCGATTCTCCATCGGCCCCTGTTTGCTGATCGGCCTCCGTTTTTTCATGAGCCTCTTTTTTCAAATCAGCCTCCGTTTCTTCATCGGCCTCCGTTTCCAGATCGGGTTTTGTTTCTCCATCGGCCTTCGTTTCCAGATTGGCCTCCGTTTCTCCATCGGCCTCCGTTTCCAGATCGGTCTTTGTTTCTCCATCGGCCTTCGTTTCCTGATCGGCTTCCGTTTTTTCATGGGCCTCCGTTTTCAGATCGGCCACCGTTTCTTCATGGGCCTCCGTTTCCAGATCGGGTTTTGTTTCTCCATCGGCCTTCGTTGCCAGATCGTGCTCCGTTTCTCCATCGACCTCCGTCTCCAGATCGGCCTCCGTTTTCAGATCGGGTTTTGTTTCTCCATCGGCCTTCGTTTCCAGATCGTGCTCCGTTTCTCCATCGACCTCCTTTTCCAGATCATCCTCCGTTTTTTTATTGGCCTCTGTTTCTAGATCTGCTTCCGTTTCTCCATCGGCCTGTTTCTTGATCGGCCTTCGTCTTTTCATGGGCCTTCGTTTCTTCATGGGCCATCGTTTTTAGATCGGCCTCCGTTTCTCTATCGGCCTCCGTTTCCTAATCGGGCTCAGTTTTTCCATCGGCCTTCGTTTCCTGATTGGCCTCCATTTCTCCATCGGCCTCCGTTTCCAGATCGGCCTCCGTTTTTCCATCGGCTTCTGTTTCCTGATCGGCCTCCGTTTCTTCATGGGCCTCCGTTTTCAGATCGGCCTCCGTTTCTCTATTGGTCCCCGTTTTTAGATCGGCCTCCGTTTCTCCATCCGCCTTCGTTTCCAGATTGGCCTCCGTTTCTCCATCGGCCTCCGTTTCCAGATCGGGCTCTGTTTCTCCATCGGTCTTCGTTTCCAGATTGGCCTCCGTTTCTCCATCGGCCTCCGTTTCCAGATCGGCCTCCGTTTCTCTATCAGCCCCCGTTTGCAGATCGGCCTCCGGTTCTCTGTCGGCCTCCGTTTCCTGACCGGGCTCCATTCCTCCATCGGCCTCCGTTTCCATATCGGCTCCGTTTCTCTATCGGCTTCCGGTCTCAGATTGTCCTCCGTTTCTCCACCGGCCTCGGTTTCTATATCGGCCTCCGTTTTTCTATCGTCCTCCGTTTCTATATTGGACTCCGCATCTCCATCGGCCTCCGTTTCCAGATCGGCCTCCGCTTCTCCATCGGCCTACCTTTCCAGATCGGCCTCCGTTTCTCCATCGGCGTCCGTTTCCAGATCGGCCTCGGTTTCTCCATTGGCCTCCGTTCCCATATAGGCTTCCGTTTCTCCATCGGCTTCCGGTTTCAGATCGGCCTCCGTTTCTCCATCGGCTGCCGTTTCCAGATCGGCCTCCGTTTCTCCATCGGCCTCTGTTTCCAGATCGGCCACGTTTCTCCATCGGCCTCCGTTTCAAGATTGGTCTCCGCTTCTCCATCGGTCTCCGTTTCCAGATAGGCCTCCGTTTCTCCATCGGCACCTGCCTCCAGATTGGCCTCCGTTTCTCCATTACCTTCCTTATCCAGATCGGCTTCCGTTTCTCCATCGGCCTCCGTTTCTCTTTCGTCCTTCGTTTCCAGATCGGCATCCGTTCCTCTATCGGCTTCCGTTTACAGATCGGCCTCCGTTTCTCCATCGTCCTCCGTTTCCAGATCGGCATCCGTTCCTCTATCGGCTTTCGTTTACAGATCGGCCTCCGCTTCTCCATCGGCCTCCGTTTCTAGATTGGCCTCCGTTTCTTCATCAGATTCCATTTCCAGATTGGCATCCGTTTCTTTATCGGACTCTATTTCCAAATCGGCCCCCGTTTTTCAATCGGCTTTTATTTCCAGATCGGTTTCCGTTTTTCCATCGGCTTCCGTTTCCAGATCGGCCTCCGTTTCTCTATCAGCCTCCGTTTCTAGATCGTCCTCCGTTTCTCCATCGGCCTCCGTTTCCAGATCGGCCTCTGTTTCTCCATAGGCCTCCGTCTCCAGATCGGCCTCCGTTTCTCCATCGGCCCCTGTTTCCTGATTAGCCTCCGTTTCTTTATAAGCCTCCGTTTTCAGATCGGCCTCCGTTTCTTCATCGGCCTCCGTTTCCAGATCGGGTTTTGTTTCTCCATCGGCCTTCGTTTTCAGATTGGCTTCCGTTTCTCCATCGGCCTCCCTTTCCAGATCGGCCTTTGTTTCTCCATAGGCCTCCGTTTCCAGATCGGCCTCCGTTTCTCCATCGGCCTCCGTCTCCAGATCGGCCTCCGATTGTCTATCGGCCTCCGTCTCCAGATCGGCCTCCGATTGTCTATCGGCCTCCGTTTCCAGATCGGCCTCTGTTTCTCCATCGGCCTCCGTTTCCAGATCGGCCTCCGTTTCTCCATCGGCCTCCGTTTCCGGATCGGCTTCCGATTCTCCATCGGCCCCTGTTTGCTGATCGGCCTCCGTTTCTTCATGAGCCTCTTTTTTCAGATCGGCCTCCGTTTCTTCATCGGCCTTCGTTTCCAGATCGGGTTTTGTTTCTCCATCGGCCTTCGTTTCCAGATTGGCCTCCGTTTCTCCATCGGCCTCCGTTTCCAGATCGGTCTTTGTTTCTCCATCGGCCTTCGTTTCCTGATCGGCTTCCGTTTTTTCATGGGCCTCCGTTTTCAGATCGGCCACCGTTTCTTCATCGGCCTCCGTTTCCAGATCGGGTTTTGTTTCTCCATCGGCCTTCGTTTCCAGATCGTGCTCCGTTTCTCCATCGACCTCCGTTTCCAGATCGGCCTCCGTTTTCAGATCGGGTTTTGTTTCTCCATCGGCCTCCGTTTCCAGATCATCCTCCGTTTTTTTATTGGCCTCTGTTTCTAGATCTGCTTCCGTTTCTCCATCGGCCTGTTTCTTGATCGGCCTTCGTTTCTTCATGGGCCTTCGTTTCTTCATGGGCCTTCGTTTTCAGATCGGCCTCCGTTTCTCTATCGGCCTCCGTTTCCTAATCGGGCTCAGTTTTTTCATCGGCCTTCGTTTCCAGATTGGCCTCCGTTTCTCCATCGGCCTCCGTTTCCAGATCGGCCTCCGTTTCTCCATCGGCTTCTGTTTCCTGATCGGCCTCCGTTTCTTCATGGGCCTCCGTTTTCAGATCGGCCTCCGTTTCTCTATTGGTCCCCGTTTTCAGATCGGCCTCCGTTTCTCCATCCGCCTTCGTTTCCAGATTGGCCTCCGTTTCTCCATCGGCCTCCGTTTCCAGATCGGGCTCTGTTTCTCCATCGGTCTTCGTTTCCAGATTGGCCTCCGTTTCTCCATCGGCCTCCGTTTCCAGATCGGCCTCCGTTTCTCTATCAGCCCCCGTTTGCAGATCGGCCTCCGGTTCTCTGTCGGCCTCCGTTTCCTGACCGGGCTCCATTCCTCCATCGGCCTCCGTTTCCATATCTGCTCCGTTTCTCTATCGGCTTCCGGTCTCAGATTGTCCTCCGTTTCTCCACCGGCCTCTGTTTCTATATCGGCCTCCGTTTTTCAATCGGCCTCCGTTTCTATATTGGACTCCGCATCTCCATCGGCTTCCGTTTCTAGATCGGCCTCCGCTTTTCCATCGGCCTACCTTTCCAGATCGGCCTCCGTTTCTCCATCGGCTTCCGTTTCCAGATCGGCCTCCGTTTCTCCATCGGTGTCCGTTTACAGATCGGCCTCCGTTTCTCCATCGGCCTCCGTTTTCAGATTGGCTTCCGTTTCTTCATCAGCCTCCGTTTCCAGATTGGCATCCGTTTCTTTATCGGCCTCTGTTTCCAGATCGGCCCCCGTTTCTCAATCGGCTTCCATTTCCAGATCGGCCTCCGTTTCTCCATCGGCCTTCGTTTCCAGATCGGTTTCCGTTTCTCCATCGGCTTCCGTTTCCAGATCGGCCTCCGTTTCTCTATCGGCCTCCGTTTCTAGATCGTCCTCCGTTTCTTCATCGGCCTCCGTTTCCAGATCGGCCTCTGTTTCTCCATAGGCCTCCGTCTCCAGATCGGCCTCCGATTGTCTATCGGCCTCCGTTTCCAGATCGGCCTCTGTTTCTCCATCGGCCTCCGTTTCCAGATCGGCCTCCGTTTCTCCATCGGCCTCCGTTTCCAGATTGGCTTCCGTTTCTCCATCGGTCTCCGTTTCCAAATCGGCCTCCGTTTTTTCATGGGCCTCCGTTTTCAGATCGGCCACCGTTTCTTCATCGGCCTCCGTTTCCAGATCGGGTTTTGTTGCTCCATCGGCCTTCGTTTCCAGATTGGCCTCCGTTTCTCCATCGGCCACCGTTTTTCCTTCGGCCTTCGTTTCCAGATCGGCCTCCGTTTCTCCAACAGCCTCCGTATTCAGATCGGCCTCCGTTTTTCCATCGGCCTCCATTTCCAGATCGGCATCAGTTTCTCTATCGGCCTCCGTTTCCAGATCGTCCTCCGTTTCTCCACTGGCCTCCGTCTCCAGATCGGCCTCCGTCTTTCTATCGGCCTCCGTTTCTAGATCGGTCTCTGTTTCTCCATCGGCTTCCGTTTCCAGATTGGCCTCCCTTTCTCCATCGGCCTCCGTTTCCAGATCGGCATCCGTTTCTCTATCGGCTTCCGTTTCCAGATCGGCTTCCGTTTCTCCATCGGCCTCCATTTCCAGATTGGTCTCCGTTTCTCCATTAGCTTCCTTTAACAGATCGGCCTCCGTTTCTCCATCGGCTTCCGTTTCCAGACCGGGCTCCGTTTCTTTATCGGTTTCCGTTTCCAGATCGGCTTCCGTTTCTCCATCGGCCTCCGTTTTCTGAACGGCCTCGTTTTTTTATCGACCTCTGTTTCCAGATCGGTCTCCGTTTCTTTATCGGCTTCCGTTTCCAGATCGGCTTCCGTTTCTCAATCGGCCTCCGTTTCCAGATCGGGTATTGTTTCTCCATCGGCCTTCGTTTCCAGATCGTGCTCCGTTTCTCCATCGACCTCCGTCTCCAGATCGGCCTCCGTTTTCAGATCGGGTTTTGTTTCTCCATCGGCCTCCGTTTCCAGATCATCCTCGGTTTTTTTATTGGCCTCTGTTTCTAGATCTGCTTCCGTTTCTCCATCGGCCTGTTTCTTGATCGGCCTTCGTTTCTTCATGGGATTTCTTTTCTTCATGAGCCTTCGTTTTCAGATCGGCCTCCGTTTCTCTATCGGCCTCCGTTTCCTAATCGGGCTCAGTTTTTCCATCGGCCTTCGTTTCCAGATTGGCCTCCGTTTCTCCATCGGCCTCCGTTTCCAGATCGGCCTCCGTTTCTCCATCGGCTTCTGTTTCCTGATCGGCCTCCGTTTCTTCATTGGCCTCCGTTTTCAGATCGGCCTCCGTTTCTCTATTGGTCCCCGTTTTCAGATCGGCCTCCGTTTCTCCATCCGCCTTCGTTTCCAGATTGGCCTCCGTTTCTCCATCGGCCTCCGTTTCAAGATCGGGCTCTGTTTCTCCATCGGTCTTCGTTTCCAGAATGGCTTCCGTTTCTCTATCGGCCTCCGTTTCCAGATCGGCCTCCGTTTCTCTATCAGCCCCCGTTTGCAGATCGGCCTCCGGTTCTCTGTCGGCCTCCGTTTCCTGACCGGGCTCCATTCCTCCACCGGCCTCGGTTGCTATATCGGCCTCTGTTTTTTTATCGGCCTCCGTTTCTATATTGGACTCCGCATCTCCATCGGCCTCCGTTTCCAGATCGGCCTCTGCTTCTCCATCGGCCTACCTTTCCAGATCGGCCTCGGTTTCTCCATTGGCCTCCGTTCCCATATAGGCTTCCGTTTCTCCATCGGCTTCCGGTTTCAGATCGGCCTCCGTTTCTCCATCGGCTGCCGTTTCCAGATCGGCCTCCGTTTCTCCATCGGCCTCTGTTTCCAGATCGGCCACGTTTCTCCATCGGCCTCAGTTTCAAGATTGGTCTCCGCTTCTCCATCGGCCTTCGTTTCCAGATTGGCCTCCGTTTCTCCATCGGCCTCCGTTTCCAGATCGGCCTTCGTTTCTCCATCGGCTTCTGTTTCCTGATCGGCCTCCGTTTCTTCATGGGCCTCCGTTTTCAGATCGGCCTCCGTTTCTCTATTGGTCCCCGTTTTCAGATCGGCCTCCGTTTCTCCATCCGCCTTCGTTTCCAGATTGGCCTCCGTTTCTCCATCGGCCTCCGTTTCCAGATCGGGCTCTGTTTCTCCATCGGTCTTCGTTTCCAGATTGGCCTCCGTTTCTCCATCGGCCTCCGTTTCCAGATCGGCCTCCGTTTCTCTATCAGCCCCCGTTTGCAGATCCGCCTCAGGTTCTCTGTCGGCCTCCGTTTCCTGACCGGGCTCCATTCCTCCACCGGCCTCGGTTTCTATATCGGCCTCCGCTTTTCTATCGGCCTCCGTTTCTATATTGGACTCCGCATCTCCATCGGCCTCCGTTTCCAGATCGGCCTCTGCTTCTCCATCGGCCTACCTTTCCAGATCGGCCTCGGTTTCTCCATTGGCCTCCGTTCCCATATAGGCTTCCGTTTCTCCATCGGCCTCCGTTTTCTGATCGGCCTCGTTTTTTTATTGACCTCTGTTTCCAGATCGGTCTCCGTTTCTTTATCGGCTTCCGTTTCCAGATCGGCTTCCGTTTCTCCATCGGCCTCCGTTTCCAGATCGGCCTCGTTTTTTATCGACCTCTGTTTCCAGATCGGTCTCCGTTTCTTTATCGGCTTCCGTTTCCAGATCGGCTTCCGTTTCTCCATCGGCCTCCGTTTCCAGATCGGCCTCCGTTTCTCCATGGGCCTCCGTTTTCAAATCGATTTCCGTTTCTCCATCGGCCTTCGTTTCCAGATCGGTTTCCGTTTTTCCATCGGCTTCCGTTTCCAGATCGGCCTCCGTTTCTTTATCGGCCTCCGTTTACAGATCGGCCTCCGTTTCTCCATCGGCCTCCGTTTCCAGATTGGCCTCCGTTTCTTCATCAGCCTCCGTTTCCAGATCGGCCTCTGTTTCTCCATAGGCCTCCGTCTCCAGATCGGCCTCCGTTTCTCCATCGGCCCCTGTTTCCTGATTGGCCTCCGGTTCTTCATGAGCCTCCGTTTTCAGATCGGCCTCCGTTTCTTCATCGGCCTCCGTTTCCAGATCGGCCTTTGTTTCTCAATAGGCCTCCGTTTCCAGATCGGCCTCCGTTTCTCCATCTCCCTCCGTCTCCAGATCGGCCTCCGATTGTCTATCGGCCTCCGTCTCCAGATCGGCCTCCGATTGTCTATCGGCCTCCGTTTCCAGATCGGCCTCTGTTTCTCCATCGGCCTCTGTCTCCAGATCGGCCTCCGATTGTCTATCGGCCTCCGTTTCCAGATCGGCCTCTGTTTCTCCATCGGCCTCCGTTTCCAGATCGGCCTCCGTTTCTCCATCGGCCTCCGTTTCCGGATCGGCTTCCGATTCTCCATCGGCCCCTGTTTGCTGATCGGCCTCCGTTTTTTCATGAGCCTCTTTTTTCAAATCAGCCTCCGTTTCTTCATCGGCCTCCGTTTCCAGATCGGGTTTTGTTTCTCCATCGGCCTTCGTTTCCAGATTGGCCTCCGTTTCTCCATCGGCCTCCGTTTCCAGATCGGTCTTTGTTTCTCCATCGGCCTTCGTTTCCTGATCGGCTTCCGTTTTTTCATGGGCCTCCGTTTTCAGATCGGCCACCGTTTCTTCATGGGCCTCCGTTTCCAGATCGGGTTTTGTTTCTCCATCGGCCTTCGTTGCCAGATCGTGCTCCGTTTCTCCATCGACCTCCGTCTCCAGATCGGCCTCCGTTTTCAGATCGGGTTTTGTTTCTCCATCGGCCTTCGTTTCCAGATCGTGCTCCGTTTCTCCATCGACCTCCGTTTCCAGATCATCCTCCGTTTTTTTATTGGCCTCTGTTTCTAGATCTGCTTCCGTTTCTCCATCGGCCTGTTTCTTGATCGGCCTTCGTTTTTTCATGGGCCTTCGTTTCTTCATGGGCCATCGTTTTCAGATCGGCCTCCGTTTCTCTATCGGCCTCCGTTTCCTAATCGGGCTCAGTTTTTCCATCGGCCTTCGTTTCCTGATTGGCCTCCATTTCTCCATCGGCCTCCGTTTCCAGATCGGCCTCCGTTTTTCCATCGGCTTCTGTTTCCTGATCGGCCTCCGTTTCTTCATGGGCCTCCGTTTTCAGATCGGCCTCCGTTTCTCTATTGGTCCCCGTTTTCAGATCGGCCTCCGTTTCTCCATCCGCCTTCGTTTCCAGATTGGCCTCCGTTTCTCCATCGGCCTCCGTTTCCAGATCGGGCTCTGTTTCTCCATCGGTCTTCGTTTCCAGATTGGCCTCCGTTTCTCCATCGGCCTCCGTTTCCAGATCGGCCTCCGTTTCTCTATCAGCCCCCGTTTGCAGATCGGCCTCCGGTTCTCTGTCGGCCTCCGTTTCCTGACCGGGCTCCATTCCTCCATCGGCCTCCGTTTCCATATCGGCTCCGTTTCTCTATCGGCTTCCGGTCTCAGATTGTCCTCCGTTTCTCCACCGGCCTCGGTTTCTATATCGGCCTCCGTTTTTCTATCGTCCTCCGTTTCTATATTGGACTCCGCATCTCCATCGGCCTCCGTTTCCAGATCGGCCTCCGCTTCTCCATCGGCCTACCTTTCCAGATCGGCCTCCGTTTCTCCATCGGCGTCCGTTTCCAGATCGGCCTCGGTTTCTCCATTGGCCTCCGTTCCCATATAGGCTTCCGTTTCTCCATCGGCTTCCGGTTTCAGATCGGCCTCCGTTTCTCCATCGGCTGCCGTTTCCAGATCGGCCTCCGTTTCTCCATCGGCCTCTGTTTCCAGATCGGCCACGTTTCTCCATCGGCCTCCGTTTCAAGATTGGTCTCCGCTTCTCCATCGGTCTCCGTTTCCAGATAGGCCTCCGTTTCTCCATCGGCACCTGCCTCCAGATTGGCCTCCGTTTCTCCATTACCTTCCTTATCCAGATCGGCTTCCGTTTCTCCATCGGCCTCCGTTTCTCTTTCGTCCTTCGTTTCCAGATCGGCATCCGTTCCTCTATCGGCTTCCGTTTACAGATCGGCCTCCGTTTCTCCATCGTCCTCCGTTTCCAGATCGGCATCCGTTCCTCTATCGGCTTTCGTTTACAGATCGGCCTCCGCTTCTCCATCGGCCTCCGTTTCCAGATTGGCCTCCGTTTCTTCATCAGATTCCATTTCCAGATTGGCATCCGTTTCTTTATCGGCCTCTATTTCCAAATCGGCCCCCGTTTTTCAATCGGCTTTTATTTCCAGATCGGTTTCCGTTTTTCCATCGGCTTCCGTTTCCAGATCGGCCTCCGTTTCTCTATCAGCCTCCGTTTCTAGATCGTCCTCCGTTTCTCCATCGGCCTCCGTTTCCAGATCGGCCTCTGTTTCTCCATAGGCCTCCGTCTCCAGATCGGCCTCCGTTTCTCCATCGGCCCCTGTTTCCTGATTAGCCTCCGTTTCTTCATAAGCCTCCGTTTTCAGATCGGCCTCCGTTTCTTCATCGGCCTCCGTTTCCAGATCGGGTTTTGTTTCTCCATCGGCCTTCGTTTTCAGATTGGCTTCCGTTTCTCCATCGGCCTCCCTTTCCAGATCGGCCTTTGTTTCTCCATAGGCCTCCGTTTCCAGATCGGCCTCCGTTTCTCCATCGGCCTCCGTCTCCAGATCGGCCTCCGATTGTCTATCGGCCTCCGTCTCCAGATCGGCCTCCGATTGTCTATCGGCCTCCGTTTCCAGATCGGCCTCTGTTTCTCCATCGGCCTCCGTTTCCAGATCGGCCTCCGTTTCTCCATCGGCCTCCGTTTCCGGATCGGCTTCCGATTCTCCATCGGCCCCTGTTTGCTGATCGGCCTCCGTTTCTTCATGAGCCTCTTTTTTCAGATCGGCCTCCGTTTCTTCATCGGCCTTCGTTTCCAGATCGGGTTTTGTTTCTCCATCGGCCTTCGTTTCCAGATTGGCCTCCGTTTCTCCATCGGCCTCCGTTTCCAGATCGGTCTTTGTTTCTCCATCGGCCTTCGTTTCCTGATCGGCTTCCGTTTTTTCATGGGCCTCCGTTTTCAGATCGGCCACCGTTTCTTCATCGGCCTCCGTTTCCAGATCGGGTTTTGTTTCTCCATCGGCCTTCGTTTCCAGATCGTGCTCCGTTTCTCCATCGACCTCCGTTTCCAGATCGGCCTCCGTTTTCAGATCGAGTTTTGTTTCTCCATCGGCCTCCGTTTCCAGATCATCCTCCGTTTTTTTATTGGCCTCTGTTTCTAGATCTGCTTCCGTTTCTCCATCGGCCTGTTTCTTGATCGGCCTTCGTTTCTTCATGGGCCTTCGTTTCTTCATGGGCCTTCGTTTTCAGATCGGCCTCCGTTTCTCTATCGGCCTCCGTTTCCTAATCGGGCTCAGTTTTTTCATCGGCCTTCGTTTCCAGATTGGCCTCCGTTTCTCCATCGGCCTCCGTTTCCAGATCGGCCTCCGTTTCTCCATCGGCTTCTGTTTCCTGATCGGCCTCCGTTTCTTCATGGGCCTCCGTTTTCAGATCGGCCTCCGTTTCTCTATTGGTCCCCGTTTTCAGATCGGCCTCCGTTTCTCCATCCGCCTTCGTTTCCAGATTGGCCTCCGTTTCTCCATCGGCCTCCGTTTCCAGATCGGGCTCTGTTTCTCCATCGGTCTTCGTTTCCAGATTGGCCTCCGTTTCTCCATCGGCCTCCGTTTCCAGATCGGCCTCCGTTTCTCTATCAGCCCCCGTTTGCAGATCGGCCTCCGGTTCTCTGTCGGCCTCCGTTTCCTGACCGGGCTCCATTCCTCCATCGGCCTCCGTTTCCATATCGGCTCCGTTTCTCTATCGGCTTCCGGTCTCAGATTGTCCTCCGTTTCTCCACCGGCCTCTGTTTCTATATCGGCCTCCGTTTTTCAATCGGCCTCCGTTTCTATATTGGACTCCGCATCTCCATCGGCTTCCGTTTCTAGATCGGCCTCCGCTTTTCCATCGGCCTACCTTTCCAGATCGGCCTCCGTTTCTCCATCGGCGTCCGTTTCCAGATCGGCCTCGGTTTCTCCATTGGCCTCCGTTCCCATATAGGCTTCCGTTTCTCCATCGGCTTCCGGTTTCAGATCGGCCTCCGTTTCTCCATCGGCTGCCGTTTCCAGATCGGCCTCCGTTTCTCCATCGGCCTCTGTTTCCAGATCGGCCACGTTTCTCCATCGGCCTCCGTTTCAAGATTGGTCTCCGCTTCTCCATCGGCCTCCGTTTCCAGATAGGCCTCCGTTTCTCCATCGGCACCTGTCTTCAGATTGGCCTCCGTTTCTCCATTACCTTCCTTATCCAGATCGGCCTCCGTTTCTCCATCGGCCTCCGTTTCTCTTTCGTCCTCCGTTTCCAGATCGGCATCCGTTCCTCTATCGGCTTCCGTTTCCAAATCGGCCTCCCTTTCTCCATCGGCCTCCGTTTCTAGATCGGCATCCGTTTCTCCATCGGCCTCCGTTTCTCTTTCGTCCTCCGTTTCCAGATCGGCATCCGTTCCTCTATCGGCTTCCGTTTCCAAATCGGCCTCCCTTTCTCCATCGGCCTCCGTTTCTAGATCGGCATCCGTTTCTCTATCGGCTTTCGTTTCCAGATCGGCCTCCGTTTCTCCATCGGCCTCCATTTCCAGATTGGCCTCCGTTTCTCCATTAGCTTCCTTTTCCAGATCGGCCTCCGTTTCTCCATCGGCTTCCGTTTCCAGACCGGGCTCCGTTTCTTTATCGGTTTCCGTTTCCAGATCGGCTTCCGTTTCTCCATCGGCCTCCGTTTTCTGATCGGCCTCGTTTTTTTATTGACCTCTGTTTCCAGATCGGTCTCCGTTTCTTTATCGGCTTCCGTTTCCAGATCGGCTTCCGTTTCTCCATCGGCCTCCGTTTCCAGATCGGCCTCCGTTTCTCCATGGGCCTCCGTTTTCAGATCGGCTTCCGTTTCTCCATCGGCCTTCGTTTCCAGATCGGTTTCTGTTTCTCCATCGGCTTCCGTTTCCAGATCGGCCTCCGTTTCTCCATCGGCGTCCGTTTACAGATCGGCCTCCGTTTCTCCATCGGCCTCCGTTTTCAGATTGGCCTCCGTTTCTCCATTACCTTCCTTATGCAGATCGGCCTCCGTTTCTCCATCGGCCTCCGTTTCTCTTTCGTCCTTCGTTTCCAGATCGGCATCCGTTCCTCTATCGGCTTCCGTTTACAGATCGGCCTCCGTTTCTCCATCGGCCTCCGTTTCCAGATTGGCCTCCGTTTCTTCATCAGCCTCCGTTTCCAGATTGGCATCCGTTTCTTTATCGGCCTCTGTTTCCAAATCGGCCCCCGTTTTTCAATCGGCTTTTATTTCCAGATCGGCATCCGTTTCTCCATCGGCCTTCGTTTCCAGATCGGTTTCCGTTTCTCCATCGGCCTCCGTTTTTCTTTCGTCCTTCGTTTCCAGATCGGCATCCGTTCCTCTATCGGCTTCCGTTTACAGATCGGCCTCCGTGTCTCCATCGTCCTCCGTTTCCAGATCGGCATCCGTTCCTCTATCGGCTTCCGTTTACAGATCGGCCTCCGCTTCTCCATCGGCCTCCGTTTCCAGATTGGCCTCCGTTTCTTCATCAGATTCCGTTTCCAGATTGGCATCCGTTTCTTTATCGGCCTCTCTTTCCAAATCGGCCTACGTTTTTCAATCGGCTTTTATTTCCAGATCGGTTTCCGTTTTTCCATCGGCTTCCGTTTCCAGATCGGCCTCCGTTTCTCTATCAGCCTCCGTTTCTAGATCGTCCTCCGTTTCTCCATCGGCCTCCGTCTCCAGATCGGCCTCCGATTGTCTATCGGCCTCCGTCTCCAGATCGGCCTCCGATTGTCTATCGGCCTCCGTTTCCAGATCGGCCTCTGTTTCTCCATCGGCCTAAGTTTCCAGATCGGCCTCCGTTTCTCCATCGGCCTTCGTTTCCGGATCGGCTTCCGATTCTCCATCGGCCCCTGTTTGCTGATCGGCCTCCGTTTCTTCATGAGCCTCTTTTTTCAGATCGGCCTCCGTTTCTTCATCGGCCTCCGTTTCCAGATCGGGTTTTGTTTCTCCATCGGCCTTCGTTTCCAGATTGGCCTCCGTTTCTCCATCGGCCTCCGTTTCCAGATCGGTCTTTGTTTCTCCATCGGCCTTCGTTTCCTGATCGGCTTCCGTTTTTTCATGGGCCTCCGTTTTCAGATCGGCCACCGTTTCTTCTATGGCCTCCGTTTCCAGATCGGGTTTTGTTTCTCCATCGGCCTTCGTTTCCAGATCGTGCTCCGTTTCTCCATCGACCTCCGTTTCCAGATCGGCCTCCGTTTTGAGATCGGGTTTTGTTTCTCCATCGGCCTCCGTTTCCAGATCATCCTCCGTTTTTTTATTGGCCTCTGTTTCTAGATCTGCTTCCGTTTCTCCATCGGCCTGTTTCTTGATCGGCCTTCGTTTCTTCATGGGCCTTCGTTTCTTCATGGGCCTTCGTTTTCAGATCGGCCTCCGTTTCTCTATCGGCCTCCGTTTCCTAATCGGGCTCAGTTTTTCCATCGGCCTTCGTTTCCAGATTGGATTCCGTTTCTCCATCGGCCTCCGTTTCCAGATCGGCCTCCGTTTCTCCATCGGCTTCTGTTTCCTGATCGGCCTCCGTTTCTTCATGGGCCTCCGTTGTCAGATCGGCCTCCGTTTCTCTATTGGTCCCCGTTTTCAGATCGGCCTCCGTTTCTCCATCCGCCTTCGTTTCCAGATGGGCCTCCGTTTCTCCATCGGCCTCCGTTTCCAGATCGGGCTCTGTTTCTCCATCGGTCTTCGTTTCCAGATTGGTCTCCGTTTCTCCATCGGCCTCCGTTTCCAGATCGGCCTCCGTTTCTCTATCAGCCCCCGTTTGCAGATCGGCCTCCGTTTCTCTATCAGCCCCCGTTTGCAGATCGGTCTCCGTTTCTTTATCGGCTTCCGTTTCCAGATCGGCTTCCGTTTCTCCATCGGCCTCCGTTTCCAGATCGGCCTCCGTTTCTCCATGGGCCTCCGTTTTCAGATCGGCTTCCGTTTCTCCATCGGCCTTCGTTTCCAGATCGGTTTCTGTTTCTCCATCGGCTTCCGTTTCCAGATCGGCCTCCGTTTCTCCATCGGCGTCCGTTTACAGACCGGCCTCCGTTTCTCCATCGGCCTCCGTTTTCAGATTGGCCTCCGTTTCTCCATTACCTTCCTTATCCAGATCGGCCTCCGTTTCTCCATCGGCCTCCGTTTCTCTTTCGTCCTTCGTTTCCAGATCGGCATCCGTTCCTCTATCGGCTTCCGTTTACAGATCGGCCTCCGTTTCTCCATCGGCCTCCGTTTCCAGATTGGCCTCCGTTTCTTCATCAGCTTCCGTTTCCAGATTGGCATCCGTTTCTTTATCGGCCTCTGTTTCCAAATCGGCCCCCGTTTTTCAATCGGCTTTTATTTCCAGATCGGCCTCCGTTTCTCCATCGGCCTTCGTTTCCAGATCGGTTTCCGTTTCTCCATCGGCTTCCGTTTCCAGATCGACCTCCGTTTCTCTATCAGCCTCCGTTTCTAGATCGTCCTCCGTTTCTCCATCGGCCGCCGTTTCCAGATCGGCCTCTGTTTCTCCATAGGCCTCCGTCTCCAGATCGGCCTCCGTTTCTCCATCGGCCCCTGTTTCCTGATTGGCCTCCGTTTCTTCAGGAGCCTCCGTTTTTAGATCGGCCTCCGTTTCTTCATCGGCCTCCCTTTCCAGATCGGCCTTTGTTTCTCCATAGGCCTCCGTTTCCAGATCGGCCTCCGTTTCTCCATCGGCCTCCGTCTCCAGATCGGCCTCCGATTGTCTATCGGCCTCCGTCTCCAGATCGGCCTCCGATTGTCTATCGGCCTCCGTTTCCAGATCGGCCTCTGTTTCTCCATCGGCCTCCGTTTCCAGATCGGCCTCCGTTTCTCCATCGGCCTCCGTTTCCGGATCGGCTTCCGATTCTCCATCGGCCCCTGTTTGCTGATCGGCCTCTGTTTCTTCATGAGCCTCTTTTTTCAGATCGGCCTCCGTTTCTTCATCGGCCTCCGTTTCCAGATCGGGTTTTGTTTCTCCATCGGCCTTCGTTTCCAGATTGGCCTCCGTTTCTCCATCGGCCTCCGTTTCCAGATCGGTCTTTGTTTCTCCATCGGGCTTCGTTTCCTGATCGGCTCCCGTTTTTTTATGGGCCTCCGTTTTCAGATCGACCACCGTTTCTTCATCGGCCTCCGTTTCCAGATCGGGTTTTGTTTCTCCATCGGCCTTCGTTTCCAGATCGTGCTCCGTTTTTCCACCGACCTCCGTCTCCAGATCGGCCTCCATTTTCAGATCGGGTTTTGTTTCTCCATCGGCCTCCGTTTCCAGATCATCCTCCTTTTTTTTATTGGCCTCTGTTTCTAGATCTGCTTCAGTTTCTCCATCGGCCTGTTTCTTGATCGGCCTTCGTTTCTTCATGGGCCTTCGTTTCTTCATGGGCCTTCGTTTTCAGATCGGCCTCCGTTTCTCTATCGGCCTCCGTTTCCTAATCGGGCTCAGTTTTTCCATCGGCCTCCGTTTCCAGATCGGCCTCTGTTTCTCCATAGGCCACCGTCTCCAGATCGGCCTCCGTTTCTCCATCGGCCTCTGTTTCCTGATTGGCCTCCGTTTCTTCATGAGCCTCCGTTTTCAGATCGGCCTCCGTTTCTTAATCGGCCTCCGTTTCCAGATCGGGTTTTGTTTCTCCATCGGCCTTCGTTTTCAGATTGGCTTCCGTTTCTCCATCGGCCTCCCTTTCCAGATCGGCCTTTGTTTCTCCATAGGCCTCCGTTTCCAGATCGGCCTCCGTTTCTCCATCGGCCTCCGTCTCCAGATCGGCCTCCGATTGTCTATCGGCCTCCGTCTCCAGATCGGCCTCCGTCTCCAGATCGGCCTCCGATTGTTTATCGGCCTCCGTTTCCAGATCGGCGTCTGTTTCTCCTTCGGCCTCCGTTTCCAGATCGGCCTCCGTTTCTCCATCGGCCTCCGTTTCCGGATCGGCTTCCGATTCTCCATCGGCCCCTGTTTGCTGATCGGCCTCCATTTCTTCATGAGCCTCTTTTTTCAGATCGGCCTCCGTTTCTTCATCGGCCTCCGTTTCCAGATCGGGTTTTGTTTCTCCATCGGCCTTCGTTTCCAGATTGGCCTCCGTTTCTCCATCGGCCTCCGTTTCCAGATCGGTCTTTGTTTCTCCATCGGCCTTCGTTTCCTGATCGGCTTCCGTTTTTTCATGGGCCTCCGTTTTCAGATCGGCCACCGTTTCTTCATCGGCCTCCGTTTCCAGATCGGGTTTTGTTTCTCCATCGGCCTTCGTTTCCAGATCGTGCTCCGTTTCTCCATCGACCTCCGTCTCCAGATCGGCCTCCGTTTTCAGATCGGGTTTTGTTTCTCCATCGGCCTCCGTTTCCAGATCATCCTCCGTTTTTTTATTGGCCTCTGTTTCTAGATCTGCTTCCGTTTCTCCATCGGCCTGTTTCTTGATCGGTCTTCGTTTCTTCATGGGCCTTCGTTTCTTCATGGGCCTTCGTTTTCAGATCGGCCTCCGTTTCTCTGTCGGCCTCCGTATCCTAATCGGGCTCAGTTTTTCCATCGGCCTTCGTTTCCAGATTGGCCTCCGTTTCTCCATCGGCTTCTGTTTCCTGATCGGCCTCCGTTTCTTCATGGGCCTCCGTTTTCAGATCGGCCTCCGTTTCTCTATTGTCCCCGTTTTCAGATCGGCCTCCGTTTCTCCATCCGCCTTCGTTTCCAGATTGGCCTCCGTTTCTCCATCGGCCTCCGTTTTCAGATCGGGCTCTGTTTCTCCATCGGTCTTCGTTTCCAGATTGGCCTCCGTTTCTCCATCGGCCTCCGTTTCCAGATCGGCCTCCGTTTCTCTATCAGCCCCCGTTTGCAGATCTGCCTCCGGTTCTCTGTCGGCCTCCGTTTCCTGACCGGGCTCCATTCCTCCATCGGCCTCCGTTTCCATATCGGCTCCGTTTCTCTATCGGCTTCCGGTCTCAGATTGTCCTCCGTTTCTCCACCGGCCTCGGTTTCTATATCGGCCTCAGTTTTTCTATCGGCCTCGGTTTCTATATTGGACTCCGCATCTCCATCGGCCTCCGTTTCTAGATCGGCCTCCGCTTCTCCATCGGCCTACCTTTCCAGATCGGCCTCCGTTTCTCCATCGGCGTCCGTTTCCAGATCGGCCTCGGTTTCTCCATTGGCCTCCGTTCCCATATAGGCTTCCGTTTCTCCATCGGCTTCCGGTTTCAGATCGGCCTCCGTTTCTCCATCGGCTGCCGTTTCCAGATCGGCCTCCGTTTCTCCATCGGCCTCCGTTTCAAGATTGGTCTCCGCTTCTCCATCGGCCTCCGTTTCCAGATAGGCCTCCGTTTCTCCATCGGCACCTGTCTCCAGATAGGCCTCCGTTTCTCCATTACCTTCCTTATCCAGATCGGCCTCCGTTTCTCCATCGGCCTCCGTTTCTCTTTCGTCCTCCGTTTCCAGATCGGCCTCCGTTTCTCCATCGGCCTCCATTTCCAGATTGGCCTCCGTTTCTCCATTAGCTTCCTTTTTCAGATCGGCCTCCGTTTCTCCATCGGCTTCCGTTTCCAGACCGGGCTCCGTTTCTTTATCGGTTTCCGTTTCCAGATCGGCTTCCGTTTCTCCATCGGCCTCCGTTTTCTGATCGGCCTCGTTTTTTTATTGACCTCTGTTTCCAGATCGGTCTCCGTTTCTTTATCGGCTTCCGTTTCCAGATCGGCTTCCGTTTCTCCATCGGCCTCTGTTTCCAGATCGGCCACGTTTCTCCATCGGCCTCCGTTTCCAGATAGGCCTCCGTTTCTCCATCGGCACCTGTCTCCAGATTGGCCTCCGTTTCTCCATTACCTTTCTTATCCAGATCGGCTTCCGTTTCTCCATCGGCCTCCGTTTCTCTTTCGTCCTCCGTTTCCAGATCGGCATCCGTTCCTCTATCGGCTTCCGTTTACAGATCGGCCTCCGTTTCTCCATCGGCCTCCGTTCCCAGAATGGCCTCCGTTTCTTCATCAGCCTCCGTTTCCAGATTGGCATCCGTTTCTTTATCGGCCTCTGTTTCCAAATCGGCCCCCGTTTTTCAATCGGCTTTTATTTCCAGATCGGTCTCCGTTTCTCCATCGGCCTTCGTTTCCAGATCGGTTTCCGTTTCTCCATCGGCTTCCGTTTCCAGATCGGCCTCCGTTTCTCTATCAGCCTCCGTTTCTAGATCGTCCTCCGTTTCTCCATCGGCCTCCGTTTCCAGATCGGCCTCTGTTTCTCCATAGGCCTCCGTCTCCAGATCGGCCTCCGTTTCTCCATCGGCCCCTGTTTCCTGATTGGCCTTCGTTTCTTCATGAGCCTCCGTTTTCAGATCGGCCTCCGTTTCTTCATCGGCCTCCGTTTCCAGATCGGGTTTTGTTTCTCCATTGGCCTTCGTTTTCAGATTGGCTTCCGTTTCTCCATCGGCCTCCCTTTCCAGATCGGTCTTTGTTTCTCCATAGGCCTCCGTTTCCAGATCGGCCTCCGTTTCTCCATCGGCCTCCGTCTCCAGATCGGCCTCCGATTGTCTATCGGCCTCCGTCTCCAGATCGGCCTCTGTTTCTCCATAGGCCTCCGTTTCCAGATCGGCCTCCGTTTCTCCATCGGCCTCCGTCTCCAGATCGGCCTCCGATTGTCTATCGGCCTCCCTTTCCAGATCGGTCTTTGTTTCTCCATAGGCCTCCGTTTCCAGATCGGCCTCCGTTTCTCCATCGGCCTCCGTCTCCAGATCGGCCTCCGATTGTCTATCGGCCTCCGTCTCCAGATCGGCCTCCGTTTCTCCATCGGCCCCTGTTTGCTGATCGGCCTCCGTTTCTTCATGAGCCTTTTTTTTCAGATCGGCCTCCGTTTCTTCATCGGCCTCCGGTTCCAGATCGGGTATTGTTTCTCCATCGGCCTTCGTTTCCTGATCGGCTTCCGTTTTTTCATGGGCCTCCGTTTTCAGATCGGCCACCGTTTCTTCATCGGCCTCCGGTTCCAGATCGGGTATTGTTTCTCCATCGGCCTTCGTTTCCAGATCGTGCTCCGTTTCTCCATCGACCTCCGTCTCCAGATCGGCCTCCGTTTTCAGATCGGGTTTTGTTTCTCCATCGGCCTCCGTTTCCAGATCATCCTCGGTTTTTTTATTGGCCTCTGTTTCTAGATCTGCTTCCGTTTCTCCATCGGCCTGTTTCTTGATCGGCCTTCGTTTCTTCATGGGCCTTCTTTTCTTCATGAGCCTTCGTTTTCAGATCGGCCTCCGTTTCTCTATCGGCCTCCGTTTCCTAATCGGGCTCAGTTTTTCCTTCGGCCTTCGTTCCAGATTGGCCTCCGTTTCTCCATCGGCCTCCGTTTCCAGATCGGCCTCCGTTTCTCCATCGGCTTCTGTTTCTTGATCGGCCTCCGTTTCTTCATTGGCCTCCGTTTTCAGATCGGCTTCCGTTTCTCTATTGGTCCCCGTTTTCAGATCGGTCTCCGTTTCTCCATCCGCCTTCGTTTCCAGATTGGCCTCCGTTTCTCCATCGGCCTCCGTTTCAAGATCGGGCTCTGTTTCTCCATCGGTCTTCGTTTCCAGATTGGCCTCCGTTTCTCTATCGGCCTCCGTTCCCATATAGGCTTCCGTTTCTCCATCGGCTTCCGGTTTCAGATCGGCCTCCGTTTCTCCATCGGCTGCCGTTTCCAGATCGGCCTCCGTTTCTCCATCGGCCTCTGTTTCCAGATCGGCCACGTTTCTCCATCGGCCTCAGTTTCAAGATTGGTCTCCGCTTCTCCATCGGCCTCCGTTTCCAGATAGGCCTCCGTTTCTCCATCGGCACCTGTCTCCAGATCGGCCTCGGTTTCTCCATTGGCCTCCGTTCCCATATAGGCTTCCGTTTCTCCATCGGCTTCCGGTTTCAGATCGGCCTCCGTTTCTCCATCGGCTGCCGTTTCCAGATCGGCCTCCGTTTCTCCATCGGCCTCCGTTTCAAGATTGGTCTCCGCTTCTCCATCGGCCTCCGTTTCCAGATAGGCCTCCGTTTCTCCATCGGCACCTGTCTCCAGATTGGCCTCCGTTTCTCCATTACCTTCCTTATCCAGATCGGCCTCCGTTTCTCCATCGGCCTCCGTTTCTCTTTCGTCTTCCGTTTCCAGATCGGCATCCGTTCCTCTATCGGCTTCCGTTTCCAGATCGGCCTCCCTTTCTCCATCGGCCTCCGTTTCCAGATCGGCATCCGTTTCTCTATCGGCTTCCGTTTCCAGATCGGCCTCCGTTTCTCCATCGGCCTCCATTTCCAGATTGGCCTCCGTTTCTCCATTAGCTTCCTTTTTCAGATCGGCCTCCGTTTCTCCATCGGCTTCCGTTTCCAGACCGGGCTCCGTTTCTTTATCGGTTTCCGTTTCCAGATCGGCTTCCGTTTCTCCATCGGCCTCCGTTTTCTGATCGGCCTCGTTTTTTTATTGACCTCTGTTTCCAGATCGGTCTCCGTTTCTTTATCGGCTTCCGTTTCCAGATCGGCTTCCGTTTCTCCATCGGCCTCTGTTTCCAGATCGGCCACGTTTCTCCATCGGCCTCCGTTTCCAGATAGGCCTCCGTTTCTCCATCGGCACCTGTCTCCAGATTGGCCTCCGTTTCTCCATTACCTTCCTTATCCAGATCGGCCTCCGTTTCTCCATCGGCCTCCGTTTCTCTTTCGTCCTCCGTTTCCAGATCGGCATCCGTTCCTCTATTGGTTTCCGTTTACAGATCGGCCTCCGTTTCTCCATCGGCCTCCGTTCCCAGATTGGCCTCCGTTTCTTCATCAGCCTCCGTTTCCAGATTGGCATCCGTTTCTTTATCGGCCTCCGTTTCTCCATCGGCCTCCGTTTCTCTTTCGTCCTCCGTTTCCAGATCGGCATCCGTACCTCTATCGGCTTCCGTTTACAGATCGGTCTCCGTTTCTCCATCGGCCTTCGTTTCCAGATCGGTTTCCGTTTCTCCATCGGCTTCCGTTTCCAGATCGGCCTCCGTTTCTCTATCAGCCTCCGTTTCTAGATCGTCCTCCGTTTCTCCATCGGCCTCCGTTTCCAGATCGGCCTCTGTTTCTCCATAGGCCTCCGTCTCCAGATCGGCCTCCGTTTCTCCATCGGCCCCTGTTTCCTGATTGGCCTTCGTTTCTTCATGAGCCTCCGTTTTCAGATCGGCCTCCGTTTCTTCATCGGCCTCCGTTTCCAGATCGGGTTTTGTTTCTCCATTGGCCTTCGTTTTCAGATTGGATTCCGTTTCTCCATCGGCCTCCCTTTCCAGATCGGTCTTTGTTTCTCCATAGGCCTCCGTTTCCAGATCGGCCTCCGTTTCTCCATCGGCCTCCGTCTCCAGATCGGCCTCCGATTGTCTATCGGCCTCCGTCTCCAGATCGGCCTCCGATTGTCTATCGGCCTCCGTTTCCAGATCGGTCTTTGTTTCTCCATAGGCCTCCGTTTCCAGATCGGCCTCCGTTTCTCCATCGGCCTCCGTCTCCAGATCGCCCTCCGATTGTCTATCGGCCTCCGTCTCCAGATCGGCCTCCGTTTCTCCATCGGCCCCTGTTTGCTGATCGGCCTCCGT
Source organism: Agriotes lineatus (assembly GCA_940337035.1). Classification (NCBI taxonomy): domain Eukaryota; kingdom Metazoa; phylum Arthropoda; class Insecta; order Coleoptera; family Elateridae; genus Agriotes; species Agriotes lineatus. Next base: position 81,444 of record CALNHX010004659.1, on the reverse strand, counting down.
TTCTTCATGAGCCTCTTTTTTCAGATCGGCCTCCGTTTCTTCATCGGCCTCCGTTTCCAGATCGGGTTTTGTTTTTCCATCGGCCTTCGTTTCCAGATTGGCCTCCGTTTCTCCATCGGCTTCCGGTTTCAGATCGGCCTCCGTTTCTCCATCGGCTGCCGTTTCCAGATCGGCCTCCGTTTCTCCATCGGCCTCTGTTTCCAGATCGGCCACGTTTCTCCATCGGCTTCAGTTTCCAGATCGGGTATTGTTTCTCCATCGGCCTTCGTTTCCAGATCGTGCTCCGTTTCTCCATCGACCTCCGTCTCCAGATCGGCCTCCGTTTTCAGATCGGGTTTTGTTTCTCCATCGGCCTCCGTTTCCAGATCATCCTCGGTTTTTTTATTGGCCTCTGTTTCTAGATCTGCTTCCGTTTCTCCATCGGCCTGTTTCTTCATCGGCCTTCATTTCTTCATGGGCCTTCTTTTCTTCATGAGCCTTCGTTTTCAGATCGGCCTCCGTTTCTCTATCGGCCTCCGTTTCCTAATCGGGCTCAGTTTTTCCTTCGGCCTTCGTTTCCAGATTGGCCTCCGTTTCTCCATCGGCCTCCGTTTCCAGATCGGCCTCCGTTTCTCCATCGGCTTCTGTTTCCTGATCGGCCTCCGTTTCTTCATTGGCCTCAGTTTTCAGATCGGCCTCCGTTTCTCTATTGGTCCCCGTTTTCAGATCGGGCTCTGTTTCTCCATCGGTCTTCGTTTCCAGATTGGCCTCCGTTTCTCTATCGGCCTCCGTTTCCAGATCGGCCTCCGTTTCTCTATCAGCCCCCGTTTGCAGATCGGCCTCCGGTTCTCTGTCGGCCTCCGTTTCCTGACCGGGCTCCATTCCTCCACCGGCCTCGGTTTCTATATCGGCCTCTGTTTTTCTATCGGCCTCCGTTTCTATATTGGACTCCGCATCTCCATCGGCCTCCGTTTCCAGATCGGCCTCTGCTTCTCCATCGGCCTACCTTTCCAGATCGGCCTCGGTTTCTCCATTGGCCTCCGTTCCCATATAGGCTTCCGTTTCTCCATCGGCCTCAGTTTCAAGATTGGTCTCCGCTTCTCCATCGGCCTTCGTTTCCAGATTGGCCTCCGTTTCTCCATCGGCCTCCGTGTCCAGATCGGCCTTCGTTTCTCCATCGGCTTCTGTTTCCTGATCGGCCTCCGTTTCTTCATGGGCCTCCGTTTTCAGATCGGCCTCCGTTTCTCTATTGGTCCCCGTTTTCAGATCGGCCTCCGTTTCTCCATCCGCCTTCGTTTCCAGATTGGCCTCCGTTTCTCCATCGGCCTCCGTTTCCAGATCGGGCTCTGTTTCTCCATCGGTCTTCGTTTCCAGATTGGCCTCCGTTTCTCCATCGGCTTCCGTTTCCAGATCGGCCTCCGTTTCTCTATCAGCCCCCGTTTGCAGATCCGCCTCAGGTTCTCTGTCGGCCTCCGTTTCCTGACCGGGCTCCATTCCTCCACCGGCCTCGGTTTCTATATCGGCCTCCGCTTTTCTATCGGCCTCCGTTTCTATATTGGACTCCGCATCTCCATCGGCCTCCGTTTCCAGATCGGCCTCTGCTTCTCCATCGGCCTACCTTTCCAGATCGGCCTCGGTTTCTCCATTGGCCTCCGTTCCCATATAGGCTTCCGTTTCTCCATCGGCTTCCGGTTTCAGATCGGCCTCCGTTTCTCCATCGGCTGCCGTTTCCAGATCGGCCTCCGTTTCTCCATCGGCCTCTGTTTCCAGATCGGCCACGTTTCTCCATCGGCCTCAGTTTCAAGATTGGTCTCCGCTTCTCCATCGGCCTCCGTTTCCAGATAGGCCTCCGTTTCTCTATCGGCACCTGTCTCCAGATTGGCCTCCGTTTCTCCATTACCTTCCTTATCCAGATCGGCCTTCGTTTCTCCATCGGCTTCTGTTTCCTGATGGGCCTCCGTTTCTTCATTGGCCTCAGTTTTCAGATCGGCCTCCGTTTCTCTATTGGTCCCCGTTTTCAGATCGGCCTCCGTTTCTCCATCCGCCTTCGTTTCCAGATTGGCCTCCGTTTCTCCATCGGCCTCCGTTTTAAGATCGGGCTCTGTTTCTCCATCGGTCTTCGTTTCCAGATTGGCCTCCGTTTCTCTATCGGCCTCCGTTTCCAGATCGGCCTCCGTTTCTCTATCAGCCCCCGTTTGCAGATCGGCCTCCGGTTCTCTGTCGGCCTCCGTTTCCTGACCGGGCTCCATTCCTCCACCGGCCTCGGTTTCTATATCGGCCTCTGTTTTTCTATCGGCCTCCGTTTCTATATTGGACTCCGCATCTCCATCGGCCTCCGTTTCCAGATCGGCCTCTGCTTCTCCATCGGCCTACCTTTCCAGATCGGCCTCGGTTTCTCCATTGGCCTCCGTTCCCATATAGGCTTCCGTTTCTCCATCGGCCTCAGTTTCAAGATTGGTCTCCGCTTCTCCATCGGCCTTCGTTTCCAGATTGGCCTCCGTTTCTCCATCGGCCTCCGTGTCCAGATCGGCCTTCGTTTCTCCATCGGCTTCTGTTTCCTGATCGGCCTCCGTTTCTTCATGGGCCTCCGTTTTCAGATCGGCCTCCGTTTCTCTATTGGTCCCCGTTTTCAGATCGGCCTCCGTTTCTCCATCGGTCTTCGTTTCCAGATTGGCCTCCGTTTCTCCATCGGCTTCCGTTTCCAGATCGGCCTCCGTTTCTCTATCAGCCCCCGTTTGCAGATCCGCCTCAGGTTCTCTGTCGGCCTCCGTTTCCTGACCGGGCTCCATTCCTCCACCGGCCTCGGTTTCTATATCGGCCTCCGCTTTTCTATCGGCCTCCGTTTCTATATTGGACTCCGCATCTCCATCGGCCTCCGTTTCCAGATCGGCCTCTGCTTCTCCATCGGCCTACCTTTCCAGATCGGCCTCGGTTTCTCCATTGGCCTCCGTTCCCATATAGGCTTCCGTTTCTCCATCGGCTTCCGGTTTCAGATCGGCCTCCGTTTCTCCATCGGCTGCCGTTTCCAGATCGGCCTCCGTTTCTCCATCGGCCTCTGTTTCCAGATCGGCCACGTTTCTCCATCGGCCTCAGTTTCAAGATTGGTCTCCGCTTCTCCATCGGCCTCCGTTTCCAGATAGGCCTCCGTTTCTCCATCGGCACCTGTCTCCAGATTGGCCTCCGTTTCTCCATTACCTTCCTTATCCAGATCGGCCTTCGTTTCTCCATCGGCCTCCGTTTCTCTTTCGTCCTCCGTTTCCAGATCGGCCTCCCTTTCTCCATCGGCCTCCGTTTCCAGATCGGCATCCGTTTCTCTATCGGCTTCCGTTTCCAGATCGGCCTCCGTTTCTCCAGCGGCCTCCATTTCCAGATTGGCCTCCGTTTCTCCATTAGCTTCCTTTTCCAGATCGGCCTCCGTTTCTCCATCGGCTTCCGTTTCCAGACCGGGCTCCGTTTCTTTATCGGTTTCCGTTTCCAGGTCGGCTTCCGTTTCTCCATTTGCCTCCGTTTTCTGATCGGCCTCGTTTTTTATTGACCTCTGTTTCCAGATCGGTCTCCGTTTCTTTATCGGCTTCCGTTTCCAGTTCGGCTTCCGTTTCTCCATCGGCCTCCGTTTCCAGATCGGCCTCCGTTTCTCCATGGGCCTCCGTTTTCAGATCGGCTTCCGTTTCTCCATCGGCCTTCGTTTCCAGATCGGTTTCCGTTTCTCCATCGGCTTCCGTTTCCAGATCGGCCTCCGTTTCTCCATCGGCGTCCGTTTACAGATCGGCCTCCGTTTCTCCATCGGCCTCCGTTTTCAGATTGGCTTCCGTTTCTTCATCAGCCTTCGTTTCCAGATTGGCCTCCGTTTCTCCATCGGCCTCCGTTTCCAGATCGGCCTTCGTTTCTCCATCGGCTTCTGTTTCCTGATCGGCCTCCGTTTCTTCATGGGCCTCCGTTTTCAGATCGGCCTCCGTTTCTCTATTGGTCCCCGTTTTCAGATCGGCCTCCGTTTCTCCATCCGCCTTCGTTTCCAGATTGGCCTCCGTTTCTCCATCGGCCTCCGTTTCCAGATCGGGCTCTGTTTCTCCATCGGTCTTCGTTTCCAGATTGGCCTCCGTTTCTCCATCGGCTTCCGTTTCCAGATCGGCCTCCGTTTCTCTATCAGCCCCCGTTTGCAGATCCGCCTCAGGTTCTCTGTCGGCCTCCGTTTCATGACCGGGCTCCATTCCTCCACCGGCCTCGGTTTCTATATCGGCCTCCGCTTTTCTATCGGCCTCCGTTTCTATATTGGACTCCGCATCTCCATCGGCCTCCGTTTCCAGATCGGCCTCTGCTTCTCCATCGGCCTACCTTTCCAGATCGGCCTCGGTTTCTCCATTGGCCTCCGTTCCCATATAGGCTTCCGTTTCTCCATCGGCTTCCGGTTTCAGATCGGCCTCCGTTTCTCCATCGGCTGCCGTTTCCAGATCGGCCTCCGTTTCTCCATCGGCCTCCGTTTCCAGATCGGCCTCCGTTTCTCTATCAGCCCCCGTTTGCAGATCCGCCTCAGGTTCTCTGTCGGCCTCCGTTTCCTGACCGGGCTCCATTCCTCCACCGGCCTCGGTTTCTATATCGGCCTCCGCTTTTCTATCGGCCTCCGTTTCTATATTGGACTCCGCATCTCCATCGGCCTCCGTTTCCAGATCGGCCTCTGCTTCTCCATCGGCCTACCTTTCCAGATCGGCCTCGGTTTCTCCATTGGCCTCCGTTCCCATATAGGCTTCCGTTTCTCCATCGGCTTCCGGTTTCAGATCGGCCTCCGTTTCTCCATCGGCTGCCGTTTCCAGATCGGCCTCCGTTTCTCCATCGGCCTCTGTTTCCAGATCGGCCACGTTTCTCCATCGGCCTCAGTTTCAAGATTGGTCTCCGCTTCTCCATCGGCCTCCGTTTCCAGATAGGCCTCCGTTTCTCCATCGGCACCTGTCTCCAGATTGGCCTCCGTTTCTCCATTACCTTCCTTATCCAGATCGGCCTTCGTTTCTCCATCGGCCTCCGTTTCTCTTTCGTCCTCCGTTTCCAGATCGGCATCCGTTCCTCTATCGGCTTCCGTTTCCAGATCGGCCTCCCTTTCTCCATCGGCCTCCGTTTCCAGATCGGCATCCGTTTCTCTATCGGCTTCCGTTTCCAGATCGGCCTCCGTTTCTCCATCGGCCTCCATTTCCAGATTGGCCTCCGTTTCTCCATTAGCTTCCTTTTCCAGATCGGCCTCCGTTTCTCCATCGGCTTCCGTTTCCAGACCGGGCTCCGTTTCTTTATCGGTTTCCGTTTCCAGGTCGGCTTCCGTTTCTCCATCGGCCTCCGTTTTCTGATCGGCCTCGTTTTTTTATTGACCTCTGTTTCCAGATCGGTCTCCGTTTCTTTATCGGCTTCCGTTTCCAGTTCGGCTTCCGTTTCTCCATCGGCCTCCGTTTCCAGATCGGCCTCCGTTTCTCCATGGGCCTCCGTTTTCAGATCGGCTTCCGTTTCTCCATCGGCCTTCGTTTCCAGATCGGTTTCCGTTTCTCCATCGGCTTCCGTTTCCAGATCGGCCTCCGTTTCTCCATCGGCGTCCGTTTACAGATCGGCCTCCGTTTCTCCATCGGCCTCCGTTTTCAGATTGGCTTCCGTTTCTTCATCAGCCTTCGTTTCCAGATTGGCCTCCGTTTCTCCATCGGCCTCCGTTTCCAGATCGGCCTTCGTTTCTCCATCGGCTTCTGTTTCCTGATCGGCCTCCGTTTCTCCATCGGCCTCCGTTTCTCTTTCGTCCTCCGTTTCCAGATCGGCATCCGTACCTCTATCGGCTTCCGTTTACAGATCGGTCTCCGTTTCTCCATCGGCCTTCGTTTCCAGATCGGTTTCCGTTTCTCCATCGGCTTCCGTTTCCAGATCGGCCTCCGTTTCTCTATCAGCCTCCGTTTCTAGATCGTCCTCCGTTTCTCCATCGGCCTCCGTTTCCAGATCGGCCTCTGTTTCTCCATAGGCCTCCGTCTCCAGATCGGCCTCCGTTTCTCCATCGGCCCCTGTTTCCTGATTGGCCTTCGTTTCTTCATGAGCCTCCGTTTTCAGATCGGCCTCCGTTTCTTCATCGGCCTCCGTTTCCAGATCGGGTTTTGTTTCTCCATTGGCCTTCGTTTTCAGATTGGATTCCGTTTCTCCATCGGCCTCCCTTTCCAGATCGGTCTTTGTTTCTCCATAGGCCTCCGTTTCCAGATCGGCCTCCGTTTCTCCATCGGCCTCCGTCTCCAGATCGGCCTCCGATTGTCTATCGGCCTCCGTCTCCAGATCGGCCTCCGATTGTCTATCGGCCTCCGTTTCCAGATCGGCCTCTGTTTCTCCATAGGCCTCCGTTTCCAGATCGGCCTTCGTTTCTCCATCGGCCTCCGTCTCCAGATCGGCCTCCGATTGTCTATCGGCCTCCCTTTCCAGATCGGTCTTTGTTTCTCCATAGGCCTCCGTTTCCAGATCGGCCTCCGTTTCTCCATCGGCCTCCGTCTCCAGATCGCCCTCCGATTGTCTATCGGCCTCCGTCTCCAGATCGGCCTCCGTTTCTCCATCGGCCCCTGTTTGCTGATCGGCCTCCGTTTCTTCATGAGCCTCTTTCTTCAGATCGGCCTCCGTTTCTTCATCGGCCTCCGTTTCCAGATCGGGTTTTGTTTTTCCATCGGCCTTCGTTTCCAGATTGGCCTCCGTTTCTCCATCGGCTTCCGGTTTCAGATCGGCCTCCGTTTCTCCATCGGCTGCCGTTTCCAGATCGGCCTCCGTTTCTCCATCGGCCTCTGTTTCCAGATCGGCCACGTTTCTCCATCGGCTTCAGTTTCCAGATCGGGTATTGTTTCTCCATCGGCCTTCGTTTCCAGATCGTGCTCCGTTTCTCCATCGACCTCCGTCTCCAGATCGGCCTCCGTTTTCAGATCGGGTTTTGTTTCTCCATCGGCCTCCGTTTCCAGATCATCCTCGGTTTTTTTATTGGCCTCTGTTTCTAGATCTGCTTCCGTTTCTCCATCGGCCTGTTTCTTCATCGGCCTTCATTTCTTCATGGGCCTTCTTTTCTTCATGAGCCTTCGTTTTCAGATCGGCCTCCGTTTCTCTATCGGCCTCCGTTTCCTAATCGGGCTCAGTTTTTCCTTCGGCCTTCGTTTCCAGATTGGCCTCCGTTTCTCCATCGGCCTCCGTTTCCAGATCGGCCTCCGTTTCTCCATCGGCTTCTGTTTCCTGATCGGCCTCCGTTTCTTCATTGGCCTCAGTTTTCAGATCGGCCTCCGTTTCTCTATTGGTCCCCGTTTTCAGATCGGCCTCCGTTTCTCCATCCGCCTTCGTTTCCAGATTGGCCTCCGTTTCTCCATCGGCCTCCGTTTTAAGATCGGGCTCTGTTTCTCCATCGGTCTTCGTTTCCAGATTGGCCTCCGTTTCTCTATCGGCCTCCGTTTCCAGATCGGCCTCCGTTTCTCTATCAGCCCCCGTTTGCAGATCGGCCTCCGGTTCTCTGTCGGCCTCCGTTTCCTGACCGGGCTCCATTCCTCCACCGGCCTCGGTTTCTATATCGGCCTCTGTTTTTCTATCGGCCTCCGTTTCTATATTGGACTCCGCATCTCCATCGGCCTCCGTTTCCAGATCGGCCTCTGCTTCTCCATCGGCCTACCTTTCCAGATCGGCCTCGGTTTCTCCATTGGCCTCCGTTCCCATATAGGCTTCCGTTTCTCCATCGGCCTCAGTTTCAAGATTGGTCTCCGCTTCTCCATCGGCCTTCGTTTCCAGATTGGCCTCCGTTTCTCCATCGGCCTCCGTGTCCAGATCGGCCTTCGTTTCTCCATCGGCTTCTGTTTCCTGATCGGCCTCCGTTTCTTCATGGGCCTCCGTTTTCAGATCGGCCTCCGTTTCTCTATTGGTCCCCGTTTTCAGATCGGCCTCCGTTTCTCCATCCGCCTTCGTTTCCAGATTGGCCTCCGTTTCTCCATCGGCCTCCGTTTCCAGATCGGGCTCTGTTTCTCCATCGGTCTTCGTTTCCAGATTGGCCTCCGTTTCTCCATCGGCTTCCGTTTCCAGATCGGCCTCCGTTTCTCTATCAGCCCCCGTTTGCAGATCCGCCTCAGGTTCTCTGTCGGCCTCCGTTTCCTGACCGGGCTCCATTCCTCCACCGGCCTCGGTTTCTATATCGGCCTCCGCTTTTCTATCGGCCTCCGTTTCTATATTGGACTCCGCATCTCCATCGGCCTCCGTTTCCAGATCGGCCTCTGCTTCTCCATCGGCCTACCTTTCCAGATCGGCCTCGGTTTCTCCATTGGCCTCCGTTCCCATATAGGCTTCCGTTTCTCCATCGGCTTCCGGTTTCAGATCGGCCTCCGTTTCTCCATCGGCTGCCGTTTCCAGATCGGCCTCCGTTTCTCCATCGGCCTCTGTTTCCAGATCGGCCACGTTTCTCCATCGGCCTCAGTTTCAAGATTGGTCTCCGCTTCTCCATCGGCCTCCGTTTCCAGATAGGCCTCCGTTTCTCCATCGGCACCTGTCTCCAGATTGGCCTCCGTTTCTCCATTACCTTCCTTATCCAGATCGGCCTTCGTTTCTCCATCGGCCTCCGTTTCTCTTTCGTCCTCCGTTTCCAGATCGGCCTCCCTTTCTCCATCGGCCTCCGTTTCCAGATCGGCATCCGTTTCTCTATCGGCTTCCGTTTCCAGATCGGCCTCCGTTTCTCCATCGGCCTCCATTTCCAGATTGGCCTCCGTTTCTCCATTAGCTTCCTTTTCCAGATCGGCCTCCGTTTCTCCATCGGCTTCCGTTTCCAGACCGGGCTCCGTTTCTTTATCGGTTTCCGTTTCCAGGTCGGCTTCCGTTTCTCCATTTGCCTCCGTTTTCTGATCGGCCTCGTTTTTTATTGACCTCTGTTTCCAGATCGGTCTCCGTTTCTTTATCGGCTTCCGTTTCCAGTTCGGCTTCCGTTTCTCCATCGGCCTCCGTTTCCAGATCGGCCTCCGTTTCTCCATGGGCCTCCGTTTTCAGATCGGCTTCCGTTTCTCCATCGGCCTTCGTTTCCAGATCGGTTTCCGTTTCTCCATCGGCTTCCGTTTCCAGATCGGCCTCCGTTTCTCCATCGGCGTCCGTTTACAGATCGGCCTCCGTTTCTCCATCGGCCTCCGTTTTCAGATTGGCTTCCGTTTCTTCATCAGCCTTCGTTTCCAGATTGGCCTCCGTTTCTCCATCGGCCTCCGTTTCCAGATCGGCCTTCGTTTCTCCATCGGCTTCTGTTTCCTGATCGGCCTCCGTTTCTTCATGGGCCTCCGTTTTCAGATCGGCCTCCGTTTCTCTATTGGTCCCCGTTTTCAGATCGGCCTCCTTTTCTCCATCCGCCTTCGTTTCCAGATTGGCCTCCGTTTCTCCATCGGCCTCCGTTTCCAGATCGGGCTCTGTTTCTCCATCGGTCTTCGTTTCCAGATTGGCCTCCGTTTCTCCATCGGCTTCCGTTTCCAGATCGGCCTCCGTTTCTCTATCAGCCCCCGTTTGCAGATCCGCCTCAGGTTCTCTGTCGGCCTCCGTTTCATGACCGGGCTCCATTCCTCCACCGGCCTCGGTTTCTATATCGGCCTCCGCTTTTCTATCGGCCTCCGTTTCTATATTGGACTCCGCATCTCCATCGGCCTCCGTTTCCAGATCGGCCTCTGCTTCTCCATCGGCCTACCTTTCCAGATCGGCCTCGGTTTCTCCATTGGCCTCCGTTCCCATATAGGCTTCCGTTTCTCCATCGGCTTCCGGTTTCAGATCGGCCTCCGTTTCTCCATCGGCTGCCGTTTCCAGATCGGCCTCCGTTTCTCCATCGGCCTCCGTTTCCAGATCGGCCTCCGTTTCTCTATCAGCCCCCGTTTGCAGATCCGCCTCAGGTTCTCTGTCGGCCTCCGTTTCCTGACCGGGCTCCATTCCTCCACCGGCCTCGGTTTCTATATCGGCCTCCGCTTTTCTATCGGCCTCCGTTTCTATATTGGACTCCGCATCTCCATCGGCCTCCGTTTCCAGATCGGCCTCTGCTTCTCCATCGGCCTACCTTTCCAGATCGGCCTCGGTTTCTCCATTGGCCTCCGTTCCCATATAGGCTTCCGTTTCTCCATCGGCTTCCGGTTTCAGATCGGCCTCCGTTTCTCCATCGGCTGCCGTTTCCAGATCGGCCTCCGTTTCTCCATCGGCCTCTGTTTCCAGATCGGCCACGTTTCTCCATCGGCCTCAGTTTCAAGATTGGTCTCCGCTTCTCCATCGGCCTCCGTTTCCACATAGGCCTCCGTTTCTCCATCGGCACCTGTCTCCAGATTGGCCTCCGTTTCTCCATTACCTTCCTTATCCAGATCGGCCTTCGTTTCTCCATCGGCCTCCGTTTCTCTTTCGTCCTCCGTTTCCAGATCGGCATCCGTTCCTCTATCGGCTTCCGTTTCCAGATCGGCCTCCCTTTCTCCATCGGCCTCCGTTTCCAGATCGGCATCCGTTTCTCTATCGGCTTCCGTTTCCAGATCGGCCTCCGTTTCTCCATCGGCCTCCATTTCCAGATTGGCCTCCGTTTCTCCATTAGCTTCCTTTTCCAGATCGGCCTCCGTTTCTCCATCGGCTTCCGTTTCCAGACCGGGCTCCGTTTCTTTATCGGTTTCCGTTTCCAGGTCGGCTTCCGTTTCTCCATCGGCCTCCGTTTTCTGATCGGCCTCGTTTTTTTATTGACCTCTGTTTCCAGATCGGTCTCCGTTTCTTTATCGGCTTCCGTTTCCAGTTCGGCTTCCGTTTCTCCATCGGCCTCCGTTTCCAGATCGGCCTCCGTTTCTCCATGGGCCTCCGTTTTCAGATCGGCTTCCGTTTCTCCATCGGCCTTCGTTTCCAGATCGGTTTCCGTTTCTCCATCGGCTTCCGTTTCCAGATCGGCCTCCGTTTCTCCATCGGCGTCCGTTTACAGATCGGCCTCCGTTTCTCCATCGGCCTCCGTTTTCAGATTGGCTTCCGTTTCTTCATCAGCCTTCGTTTCCAGATTGGCCTCCGTTTCTCCATCGGCCTCCGTTTCCAGATCGGCCTTCGTTTCTCCATCGGCTTCTGTTTCCTGATCGGCCTCCGTTTCTTCATGGGCCTCCGTTTTCAGATCGGCCTCCGTTTCTCTATTGGTCCCCGTTTTCAGATCGGCCTCCGTTTCTCCATCCGCCTTCGTTTCCAGATTGGCCTCCGTTTCTCCATCGGCCTCCGTTTCCAGATCGGGCTCTGTTTCTCCATCGGTCTTCGTTTCCAGATTGGCCTCCGTTTCTCCATCGGCTTCCGTTTCCAGATCGGCCTCCGTTTCTCTATCAGCCCCCGTTTGCAGATCCGCCTCAGGTTCTCTGTCGGCCTCCGTTTCCTGACCGGGCTCCATTCCTCCACCGGCCTCGGTTTCTATATCGGCCTCCGCTTTTCTATCGGCCTCCGTTTCTATATTGGACTCCGCATCTCCATCGGCCTCCGTTTCCAGATCGGCCTCTGCTTCTCCATCGGCCTACCTTTCCAGATCGGCCTCGGTTTCTCCATTGGCCTCCGTTCCCATATAGGCTTCCGTTTCTCCATCGGCTTCCGGTTTCAGATCGGCCTCCGTTTCTCCATCGGCTGCCGTTTCCATATCGGCCTCCGTTTCTCCATCGGCCTCTGTTTCCAGATCGGCCACGTTTCTCCATCGGCCTCAGTTTCAAGATTGGTCTCCGCTTCTCCATCGGCCTCCGTTTCCAGATAGGCCTCCGTTTCTCCATCGGCACCTGTCTCCAGATTGGCCTCCGTTTCTCCATTACCTTCCTTATCCAGATCGGCCTTCGTTTCTCCATCGGCCTCCGTTTCTCTTTCGTCCTCCGTTTCCAGATCGGCATCCGTTCCTCTATCGGCTTCCGTTTCCAGATCGGCCTCCCTTTCTCCATCGGCCTCCGTTTCCAGATCGGCATCCGTCTCTCTATCGGCTTCCGTTTCCAGATCGGCCTCCGTTTCTCCATCGGCCTCCATTTCCAGATTGGCCTCCGTTTCTCCATTAGCTTCCTTTTCCAGATCGGCCTCCGTTTCTCCATCGGCTTCCGTTTCCAGACCGGGCTCCGTTTCTTTATCGGTTTCCGTTTCCAGGTCGGCTTCCGTTTCTCCATCGGCCTCCGTTTTCTGATCGGCCTCGTTTTTTTATTGACCTCTGTTTCCAGATCGGTCTCCGTTTCTTTATCGGCTTCCGTTTCCAGTTCGGCTTCCGTTTCTCCATCGGCCTCCGTTTCCAGATCGGCCTCCGTTTCTCCATGGGCCTCCGTTTTCAGATCGGCTTCCGTTTCTCCATCGGCCTTCGTTTCCAGATCGGTTTCCGTTTCTCCATCGGCTTCCGTTTCCAGATCGGCCTCCGTTTCTCCATCGGCGTCCGTTTACAGATCGGCCTCCGTTTCTCCATCGGCCTCCGTTTTCAGATTGGCTTCCGTTTCTTCATCAGCCTCCGTTTCCAGATTGGCATCCGTTTCTTTATCGGCCTCTGTTTCCAGATCGGCCCCCGTTTCTCAATCGGCTTCCATTTCCAGATCGGCCTCCGTTTCTCTATCGGCCTTCGTTTCCAGATCGGTTTCCGTTTCTCCATCGGCTTCCGTTTCCAGATCGGCCTCCGTTTCTCTATCAGCCTCCGTTTCTAGATCGTCCTCCGTTTCTTCATCGGCCTCCGTTTCCAGATCGGCCTCTGTTTCTCCATAGGCCTCCGTCTCCAGATCGGCCTCCGATTGTCTATCGGCCTCCGTTTCCAGATCGGCCTCTGTTTCTCCATCGGCCTCCGTTTCCAGATCGGCCTCCGTTTCTCCATCGGCCTCCGTTTCCAGATTGGCTTCCGTTTCTCCATCGGTCTCCGTTTCCAGATCGGCCTCCGTTTTTTCATGGGCCTCCGTTTTCAGATCGGCCACCGTTTCTTCATCGGCCTCTGTTTCCAGATCGGGTTTTGTTTCTCCATCGGCCTTCGTTTCCAGATTGGCCTCCGTTTCTCCATCGGCCACCGTTTTTCCTTCGGCCTTCGTTTCCAGATCGGCCTCCGTTTCTCCAACGGCCTCCGTATTCAGATCGGCCTCCGTTTTTCCATCGGCCTCCATTTCCAGATCGGCATCAGTTTCTCTATCGGCCTCCGTTTCCAGATCGTCCTCCGTTTCTCCACTGGCCTCCGTCTCCAGATCGGCCTCCGTTTTTCTATCGGCCTCCGTTTCTAGATCGGTCTCTGTTTCTCCATCGGCTTCCGTTTCCAGATTGGCCTCCCTTTCTCCATCGGCCTCCGTTTCCAGATCGGCATCCGTTTCTCTATCGGCTTCCGTTTCCAGATCGGCTTCCGTTTCTCCATCGGCCTCCATTTCTAGATTGGCCTCCGTTTCTCCATTAGCTTCCTTTAACAGATCGGCCTCCGCTTCTCCATCGGCTTCCGTTTCCAGACCGGGCTCCGTTTCTTTATCGGTTTCCGTTTCCAGATCGGCTTCCGTTTCTCCATCGGCCTCCGTTTTCTGATCGGCCTCGTTTTTTTATTGACCTCTGTTTCCAGATCGGTCTCCGTTTCTTTATCGGCTTCCGTTTCCAGATCGGCTTCCGTTTCTCAATCGGCCTCCGTTACCAGATCGGGTATTGTTTCTCCATCGGCCTTCGTTTCCAGATCGTGCTCCGTTTCTCCATCGACCTCCGTCTCCAGATCGGCCTCCGTTTTCAGATCGGGTTTTGTTTCTCCATCGGCCTCCGTTTCCAGATCATCCTCGGTTTTTTTATTGGCCTCTGTTTCTAGATCTGCTTCCGTTTCTCCATCGGCCTGTTTCTTGATCGGCCTTCGTTTCTTCATTGGCCTTCTTTTCTTCATGAGCCTTCGTTTTCAGATCGGCCTCCGTTTCTCTATCGGCCTCCGTTTCCTAATCGGGCTCAGTTTTCCATCGGCCTTCGTTTCCAGTTTGGCCTCCGTTTCTCCATCGGCCTCCGTTTCCAGATCGGCCTCCGTTTCTCCATCGGCTTCTGTTTCCTGATCGGCCTCCGTTTCTTCATTGGCCTCCGTTTTCAGATCGGCCTCCGTTTCTCTATTGGTCCCCGTTTTCAGATCGGCCTCCGTTTCTCCATCCGCCTTCGTTTCCAGATTGTCCTCCGTTTCTCCATCGGCCTCCGTTTCAAGATCGGGCTCTGTTTCTCCATCGGTCTTCGTTTCCAGATTGGCCTCCGTTTCTCTATCGGCCTCCGTTTCCAGATCGGCCTCCGTTTCTCTATCAGCCCCCGTTTGCAGATCGGCCTCCGGTTCTCTGTCGGCCTCCGTTTCCTGACCGGGCTCCATTCCTCCACCGGCCTCGGTTTCTATATCGGCCTCTGTTTTTCTATCGGCCTCCGTTTCTATATTGGACTCCGCATCTCCATCGGCCTCCGTTTCCAGATCGGCCTCTGCTTCTCCATCGGCCTACCTTTCCAGATCGGCCTCGGTTTCTCCATTGGCCTCCGTTCCCATATAGCCTTCCGTTTCTCCATCGGCTTCCGGTTTCAGATCGGCCTCCGTTTCTCCATCGGCTGCCGTTTCCAGATCGGCCTCCGTTTCTCCATCGGCCTCTGTTTCCAGATCGGCCACGTTTCTCCATCGGCCTCAGTTTCAAGATTGGTCTCCGCTTCTCCATCGGCCTTCGTTTCCAGATTGGCCTCCGTTTCTCCATCGGCCTCCGTTTCCAGATCGGCCTTCGTTTCTCCATCGGCTTCTGTTTCCTGATCGGCCTCCGTTTCTTCATGGGCCTCCGTTTTCAGATCGGCCTCCGTTTCTCTATTGGTCCCCGTTTTCAGATCGGCCTCCGTTTCTCCATCCGCCTTCGTTTCCAGATTGGCCTCCGTTTCTCCATCGGCCTCCGTTTCCAGATCGGGCTCTGTTTCTCCATCGGTCTTCGTTTCCAGATTGGCCTCCGTTTCTCCATCGGCCTCCGTTTCCAGATCGGCCTCCGTTTCTCTATCAGCCCCCGTTTGCCGATCCGCCTCAGGTTCTCTGTCGGCCTCCGTTTCCTGACCGGGCTCCATTCCTCCACCGGCCTCGGTTTCTATATCGGCCTCCGCTTTTCTATCGGCCTCCGTTTCTATATTGGACTCCGCATCTCCATCGGCCTCCGTTTCCAGATCGGCCTCTGCTTCTCCATCGGCCTACCTTTCCAGATCGGCCTCGGTTTCTCCATTGGCCTCCGTTCCCATATAGGCTTCCGTTTCTCCATCGGCTTCCGGTTTCAGATCGGCCTCCGTTTCTCCATCGGCTGCCGTTTCCAGATCGGCCTCCGTTTCTCCATCGGCCTCTGTTTCCAGATCGGCCACGTTTCTCCATCGGCCTCAGTTTCAAGATTGGTCTCCGCTTCTCCATCGGCCTCCGTTTCCAGATAGGCCTCCGTTTCTCCATCGGCACCTGTCTCCAGATTGGCCTCCGTTTCTCCATTACCTTCCTTATCCAGATCGGCCTTCGTTTCTCCATCGGCCTCCGTTTCTCTTTCGTCCTCCGTTTCCAGATCGGCATCCGTTCCTCTATCGGCTTCCGTTTCCAGATCGGCCTCCCTTTCTCCATCGGCCTCCGTTTCCAGATCGGCATCCGTTTCTCTATCGGCTTCCTTTTCCAGATCGGCCTCCGTTTCTCCATCGGCTTCCGTTTCCAGACCGGGCTCCGTTTCTTTATCGGTTTCCGTTTCCAGATCGGCTTCCGTTTCTCCATCGGCCTCCGTTTTCTGATCGGCCTCGTTTTTTTATTGACCTCTGTTTCCAGATCGGTCTCCGTTTCTTTATCGGCTTCCGTTTCCAGTTCGGCTTCCGTTTCTCCATCGGCCTCCGTTTCCATATCGGCCTCCGTTTCTCCATGGGCCTCCGTTTTCAGATCGGCTTCCGTTTCTCCATCGGCCTTCGTTTCCAGATCGGTTTCCGTTTCTCCATCGGCTTCCGTTTCCAGATCGGCCTCCGTTTCTCCATCGGCGTCCGTTTACAGATCGGCCTCCGTTTCTCCATCGGCCTCCGTTTTCAGATTGGCTTCCGTTTCTTCATCAGCCTCCGTTTCCAGATTGGCATCCGTTTCTTTATCGGCCTCTGTTTCCAGATCGGCCCCCGTTTCTCAATCGGCTTCCATTTCCAGATCGGTCTCCGTTTCTCCATCGGCCTTCGTTTCCAGATCGGTTTCCGTTTCTCCATCGGCTTCCGTTTCCAGATCGGCCTCCGTTTCTCTATCGGCCTCCGTTTCTAGATCGTCCTCCGTTTCTTCATCGGCCTCCGTTTCCAGATCGGCCTCTGTTTCTCCATAGGCCTCCGTCTCCAGATCGGCCTCCGATTGTCTATCGGCCTCCGTTTCCAGATCGGCCTCTGTTTCTCCATCGGCCTCCGTTTCCAGATCGGCCTCCGTTTCTCCATCGGCCTCCGTTTCCAGATTGGCTTCCGTTTCTCCATCGGTCTCCGTTTCCAGATCGGCCTCCGTTTTTTCATGGGCCTCCGTTTTCAGATCGGCCACCGTTTCTTCATCGGCCTCCGTTTCCAGATCGGGTTTTGTTTCTCCATCGGCCTTCGTTTCCAGATTGGCCTCCGTTTCTCCATCGGCCACCGTTTTTCCTTCGGCCTTCGTTTCCAGATCGGCCTCCGTTTCTCCAACGGCCTCCGTATTCAGATCGGCCTCCGTTTTTCCATCGGCCTCCATTTCCAGATCGGCATCAGCTTCTCTATCGGCCTCCGTTTCCAGATCGTCCTCCGTTTCTCCACTGGCCTCCGTCTCCAGATCGGCCTCCGTTTTTCTATCGGCCTCCGTTTCTAGATCGGTCTCTGTTTCTCCATCGGCTTCCGTTTCCAGATTGGCCTCCCTTTCTCCATCGGCCTCCGTTTCCAGATCGGCATCCGTTTCTCTATCGGCTTCCGTTTCCAGATCGGCTTCCGTTTCTCCATCGGCCTCCATTTCCAGATTGGCCTCCGTTTCTCCATTAGCTTGCTTTAACAGATCGGCCTCCGTTTCTCCATCGGCTTCCGTTTCCAGACCGGGCTCCGTTTCTTTATCGGTTTCCGTTTCCAGATAGGCTTCCGTTTCTCCATCGGCCTCCGTTTTCTGATCGGCCTCGTTTTTTTATTGACCTCTGTTTCCAGATCGGTCTCCGTTTCTTTATCGGCTTCCGTTTCCAGATCGGCTTCCGTTTCTCCATCGGCCTCCGTTTTCTGATCGGCCTCGTTTTTTTATTGACCTCTGTTTCCAGATCGGTCTCCGTTTCTTTATCGGTTTCCGTTTCCAGATCGGCTTCCGTTTCTCCATCGGCCTCCGTTTTCTGATCGGCCTCGTTTTTTTATTGACCTCTGTTTCCAGATCGGTCTCCGTTTCTTTATCGGCTTCCGTTTCCAGTTCGGCTTCCGTTTCTCCATCGGCCTCCGTTTCCAGATCGGCCTCCGTTTCTCCATGGGCCTCCGTTTTCAGATCGGCTTCCGTTTCTCAATCGGCCTTCGTTTCCAGATCGGTTTCCGTTTCTCCATCGGCTTCCGTTTCCAGATCGGCCTCCGTTTCTCCATCGGCGTCCGTTTACAGATCGGCCTCCGTTTCTCCATCGGCCTCCGTTTTCAGATTGGCTTCCGTTTCTTCATCAGCCTCCGTTTCCAGATTGGCATCCGTTTCTTTATTGGCCTCCGTTTCCAGATCGTCCTCCGTTTCTCCACTGGCCTCCGTCTCCAGATCGGCCTCCGTTTTTCTATCGGCCTCCGTTTCTAGATCGGTCTCTGTTTCTCCATCGGCTTCCGTTTCCAGATTGGCCTCCCTTTCTCCATCGGCCTCCGTTTCCAGATCGGCATCCGTTTCTCTATCGGCTTCCGTTTCCAGATCGGCTTCCGTTTCTCCATCGGCCTCCATTTCCAGATTGGCCTCCGTTTCTCCATTAGCTTCCTTTAACAGATCGGCCTCCGTTTCTCCATCGGCTTCCGTTTCCAGACCGGGCTCCGTTTCTTTATCGGTTTCCGTTTCCAGATAGGCTTCCGTTTCTCCATCGGCCTCCGTTTTCTGATCGGCGTCGTTTTTTTATTGACCTCTGTTTCCAGATCGGTCTCCGTTTCTTTATCGGCTTCCGTTTCCAGATCGGCTTCCGTTTCTCCATCGGCCTCCGTTTTCTGATCGGCCTCGTTTTTTTATTGACCTCTGTTTCCAGATCGGTCTCCGTTTCTTTATCGGTTTCCGTTTCCAGATCGGCTTCCGTTTCTCCATCGGCCTCCGTTTTCTGATCGGCCTCGTTTTTTTATTGACCTCTGTTTCCAGATCGGTCTCCGTTTCTTTATCGGCTTCCGTTTCCAGTTCGGCTTCCGTTTCTCCATCGGCCTCCGTTTCCAGATCGGCCTCCGTTTCTCCATGGGCCTCCGTTTTCAGATCGGCTTCCGTTTCTCCATCGGCCTTCGTTTCCAGATCGGTTTCCGTTTCTCCATCGGCTTCCGTTTCCAGATCGGCCTCCGTTTCTCCATCGGCGTCCGTTTACAGATCGGCCTCCGTTTCTCCATCGGCCTCCGTTTTCAGATTGGCTTCCGTTTCTTCATCAGCCTCCGTTTCCAGATTGGCATCCGTTTCTTTATTGGCCTCTGTTTCCAGATCGGCCCCCGTTTCTCAATCGGCTTCCATTTCCAGATCGGTCTCCGTTTCTCCATCGGCCTTCGTTTCCAGATCGGTTTCCGTTTCTCCATCGGCTTCCGTTTCCAGATCGGCCTCCGTTTCTCTATCGGCCTCCGTTTCTAGATCGTCCTCCGTTTCTTCATCGGCCTCCGTTTCCAGATCGGCCTCTGTTTCTCCATAGGCCTCCGTCTCCAGATCGGCCTCCGATTGTCTATCGGCCTCCGTTTCCAGATCGGCCTCTGTTTCTCCATCGGCCTCCGTTTCCAGATCGGCCTCCGTTTCTCCATCGGCCTCCGTTTCCAGATTGGCTTCCGTTTCTCCATCGGTCTCCGTTTCCAGATCGGCCTCCGTTTTTTCATGGGCCTCCGTTTTCAGATCGGCCACCGTTTCTTCATCGGCCTCCGTTTCCAGATCGGGTTTTGTTTCTCCATCGGCCTTCGTTTCCAGATTGGCCTCCGTTTCTCCATCGGCCACCGTTTTTCCTTCGGCCTTCGTTTCCAGATCGGCCTCCGTTTCTCCAACGGCCTCCGTATTCAGATCGGCCTCCGTTTTTCCATCGGCCTCCATTTCCAGATCGGCATCAGTTTCTCTATCGGCCTCCGTTTCCAGATCGTCCTCCGTTTCTCCACTGGCCTCCGTCTCCAGATCGGCCTCCGTTTTTCTATCGGCCTCCGTTTCTAGATCGGTCTCTGTTTCTCCATCGGCTTCCGTTTCCAGATTGGCCTCCCTTTCTCCATCGGCCTCCGTTTCCAGATCGGCATCCGTTTCTCTATCGGCTTCCGTTTCCAGATCGGCTTCCGTTTCTCCATCGGGCTCCATTTCCAGATTGGCCTCCGTTTCTCCATTAGCTTCCTTTAACAGATCGGCCTCCGTTTCTCCATCGGCTTCCGTTTCCAGACCGGGCTCCGTTTCTTTATCGGTTTCCGTTTCCAGATAGGCTTCCGTTTCTCCATCGGCCTCCGTTTTCTGATCGGCCTCGTTTTTTTATTGACCTCTGTTTCCAGATCGGTCTCCGTTTCTTTATCGGCTTCCGTTTCCAGATCGGCTTCCGTTTCTCCATCGGCCTCCGTTTTCTGATCGGCCTCGTTTTTTTATTGACCTCTGTTTCCAGATCGGTCTCCGTTTCTTTATCGGTTTCCGTTTCCAGATCGGCTTCCGTTTCTCCATCGGCCTCCGTTTTCTGATCGGCCTCGTTTTTTTATTGACCTCTGTTTCCAGATCGGTCTCCGTTTCTTTATCGGCTTCCGTTTCCAGTTCGGCTTCCGTTTCTCCATCGGCCTCCGTTTCCAGATCGGCCTCCGTTTCTCCATGGGCCTCCGTTTTCAGATCGGCTTCCGTTTCTCCATCGGCCTTCGTTTCCAGATCGGTTTCCGTTTCTCCATCGGCTTCCGTTTCCAGATCGGCCTCCGTTTCTCCATCGGCGTCCGTTTACAGATCGGCCTCCGTTTCTCCATCGGCCTCCGTTTTCAGATTGGCTTCCGTTTCTTCATCAGCCTCCGTTTCCAGATTGGCATCCGTTTCTTTATTGGCCTCCGTTTCCAGATCGTCCTCCGTTTCTCCACTGGCCTCCGTCTCCAGATCGGCCTCCGTTTTTCTATCGGCCTCCGTTTCTAGATCGGTCTCTGTTTCTCCATCGGCTTCCGTTTCCAGATTGGCCTCCCTTTCTCCATCGGCCTCCGTTTCCAGATCGGCATCCGTTTCTCTATCGGCTTCCGTTTCCAGATCGGCTTCCGTTTCTCCATCGGCCTCCATTTCCAGATTGGCCTCCGTTTCTCCATTAGCTTCCTTTAACAGATCGGCCTCCGTTTCTCCATCGGCTTCCGTTTCCAGACCGGGCTCCGTTTCTTTATCGGTTTCCGTTTCCAGATAGGCTTCCGTTTCTCCATCGGCCTCCGTTTTCTGATCGGCGTCGTTTTTTTATTGACCTCTGTTTCCAGATCGGTCTCCGTTTCTTTATCGGCTTCCGTTTCCAGATCGGCTTCCGTTTCTCCATCGGCCTCCGTTTTCTGATCGGCCTCGTTTTTTTATTGACCTCTGTTTCCAGATCGGTCTCCGTTTCTTTATCGGTTTCCGTTTCCAGATCGGCTTCCGTTTCTCCATCGGCCTCCGTTTTCTGATCGGCCTCGTTTTTTTATTGACCTCTGTTTCCAGATCGGTCTCCGTTTCTTTATCGGCTTCCGTTTCCAGTTCGGCTTCAGTTTCTCCATCGGCCTCCGTTTCCAGATCGGCCTCCGTTTCTCCATGGGCCTCCGTTTTCAGATCGGCTTCCGTTTCTCCATCGGCCTTCGTTTCCAGATCGGTTTCCGTTTCTCCATCGGCTTCCGTTTCCAGATCGGCCTCCGTTTCTCCATCGGCCTCCGTTTTCAGATTGGCTTCCGTTTCTTCATCAGCCTCCGTTTCCAGATTGGCATCCGTTTCTTTATTGGCCTCTGTTTCCAGATCGGCCCCCGTTTCTCAATCGGCTTCCATTTCCAGATCGGTCTCCGTTTCTCCATCGGCCTTCGTTTCCAGATCGGTTTCCGTTTCTCCATCGGCTTCCGTTTCCAGATCGGCCTCCGTTTCTCTATCGGCCTCCGTTTCTAGATCGTCCTCCGTTTCTTCATCGGCCTCCGTT
This sequence comes from Agriotes lineatus, assembly GCA_940337035.1. Lineage (NCBI taxonomy): Eukaryota > Metazoa > Arthropoda > Insecta > Coleoptera > Elateridae > Agriotes > Agriotes lineatus. The sequence continues at coordinate 60,295 of CALNHX010004659.1, read as the reverse complement.
TCCAGATCGGCCTCTGTTTCTCCATAGGCCTCCGTCTCCAGATCGGCCTCCGATTGTCTATCGGCCTCCGTTTCCAGATCGGCCTCTGTTTCTCCATCGGCCTCCGTTTCCAGATCGGCCTCCGTTTCTCCATCGGCCTCCGTTTCCAGATTGGCTTCCGTTTCTCCATCGGTCTCCGTTTCCAGATCGGCCTCCGTTTTTTCATGGGCCTCCGTTTTCAGATCGGCCACCGTTTCTTCATCGGCCTCCGTTTCCAGATCGGGTTTTGTTTCTCCATCGGCCTTCGTTTCCAGATTGGCCTCCGTTTCTCCATCGGCCACCGTTTTTCCTTCGGCCTTCGTTTCCAGATCGGCCTCCGTTTCTCCAACGGCCTCCGTATTCAGATCGGCCTCCGTTTTTCCATCGGCCTCCATTTCCAGATCGGCATCAGTTTCTCTATCGGCCTCCGTTTCCAGATCGTCCTCCGTTTCTCCACTGGCCTCCGTCTCCAGATCGGCCTCCGTTTTTCTATCGGCCTCCGTTTCTAGATCGGTCTCTGTTTCTCCATCGGCTTCCGTTTCCAGATTGGCCTCCCTTTCTCCATCGGCCTCCGTTTCCAGATCGGCATCCGTTTCTCTATCGGCTTCCGTTTCCAGATCGGCTTCCGTTTCTCCATCGGCCTCCATTTCCAGATTGGCCTCCGTTTCTCCATTAGCTTCCTTTAACAGATCGGCCTCCGTTTCTCCATCGGCTTCCGTTTCCAGACCGGGCTCCGTTTCTTTATCGGTTTCCGTTTCCAGATAGGCTTCCGTTTCTCCATCGGCCTCCGTTTTCTGATCGGCCTCGTTTTTTTATTGACCTCTGTTTCCAGATCGGTCTCCGTTTCTTTATCGGCTTCCGTTTCCAGATCGGCTTCCGTTTCTCAATCGGCCTCCGTTTCCAGATCGGCCTCCGTTTCTCCATGGGCCTCCGTTTTCAGATCGGCTTCCGTTTCTCCATCGGCCTTCGTTTCCAGATCGGTTTCCGTTTCTCCATCGGCTTCTGTTTCCAGATCGGCCTCCGTTTCCTTATCGGCCTCCGTTTACAGATCGGCCTCCGTTTCTCCATCGGCCTCCGTTTTCAGATTGGCCTCCGTTTCTTCATCAGCCTCCGTTTCCAGATTGGCATCCGTTTATTTATCGGCCTCTGTTTCCAGATCGGCCCCCGTTTCTCAATCGGCTTCCATTTCCAGATCGGCCTCCGTTTCTCCATCGGCCTTCGTTTCCAGATCGGTTTCCGTTTCTCCATCGGCTTCCGTTTCCAGATCGGCCTCCGTTTGTCTATCGGCCTCCGTTTCTAGATCGTCCTCCGTTTCTCCATCGGCCTCCGTCTCCAGATCGGCCTCCGATTGTTTATCGGGCTCCGTTTCCAGATCGACCTCTGTTTCTCCATCGGCCTCCGTTTCCAGATCGGCCTCCGTTTCTCCATCGGCCTCCGTTTCCAGATCGGCTTCCGTTTCTCCATCGGCCCTTGTTTCCTGATCGGCCTCCGTTTCTTCATGAGCCTCCGTTTTCAGATCTGCCTCCGTTTTTTCATCGGCTTCCGTTTCCAGATCGGGTTTTGTTTCTCCATCGGCCTTCGTTTCCAGATTGGCTTCCGTTTCTCCATCGGTCTCCGTTTCCAGATCGGTCTTTGTTTCTCCATCGGCCTTCGTTTCCTGATCGGCCTCTGTTTTTTCATGGGCCTCCGTTTTCAGATCGGCCACCGTTTCTTCATCGGCCTCCGTTTCCAGATCGGGTTTTGTTTCTCCATCGGCCTTCGTTTCCAGATTGGCCTCCGTTTCTCCATCGGCCACCGTTTTTCCTTAGGCCTCCGTTTCCAGATCGGCCTCCGTTTCTCCAACGGCCTCCGTCTTCAGATCGGCCTCCGTTTTTCCATCGGCCTCCATTTCCAGATCGGCATCAGTTTCTCTATCGGCCTCCGTGTCTAGATCGTCCTCCGTTTCTCCACCGGCCTCCGTCTCCAGATCGTCCTCCGTTTTTCTATCGGCCTCTGTTTTTAGATCGGTCTCTGTTTCTCCATCGGCTTCCGTTTCCAGATTGGCCTCCGTTTCCAGATCGGCCTTCGTTTCTCCATCGGCTTCCGTTTCCAGATCGGCCTCCGTTTCTCTATCGGCCTCCGTTCCCAAACCGGCCTCCGTTTCTCAATCGGCCTCTGTTTCCAGATCGGTCTCCGTTTCTTTTTGGGCCTCCGTCTTCAGATCGGCCTCCGTTTCTCCATCGGCCTCCGTTTCTCTTTCGTCCTCCGTTTCCAGATCGGCATCCGTTCCTCTATCGGCTTCCGTTTCCAGATCGGCCTCCCTTTCTCCATCGGCCTCCGTTTCCAGATCGGCATCCGTTTCTCTATCGGCTTCCGTTTCCAGATCGGCCTCCGTTTCTCCATCGGCCTCCATTTCCAGATTGGCCTCCGTTTCTCCATTAGCTTCCTTTTCCAGATCGGCCTCCGTTTCTCCATCGGCTTCCGTTTCCAGACCGGGCTCCGTTTCTTTATCGGTTTCCGTTTCCAGATCGGCTTCCGTTTCTCCATCGGCCTCCGTTTTCTGATCGGCCTCGTTTTTTTATTGACCTCTGTTTCCAGATCGGTCTCCGTTTCTTTATCGGCTTCCGTTTCCAGTTCGGCTTCCGTTTCTCCATCGGCCTCCGTTTCCAGATCGGCCTCCGTTTCTCCATGGGCCTCCGTTTTCAGATCGGCTTCCGTTTCTCCATCGGCCTTCGTTTCCAGATCGGTTTCCGTTTCTCCATCGGCTTCCGTTTCCAGATCGGCCTCCGTTTCTCCATCGGCGTCCGTTTACAGATCGGCCTCCGTTTCTCCATCGGCCTCCGTTTTCAGATTGGGCTCCGTTTCTTCATCAGCCTCCGTTTCCAGATTGGCATCCGTTTCTTTATCGGCCTCTGTTTCCAGATCGGCCCCCGTTTCTCAATCGGCTTCCATTTCCAGATCGGCCTCCGTTTCTCCATCGGCCTTCGTTTCCAGATCGGTTTCCGTTTCTCCATCGGCTTCCGTTTCCAGATCGGCCTCCGTTTCTGTATCGGCCTCCGTTTCTAGATCGTCCTCCGTTTCTTCATCGGCCTCCGTTTCCAGATCGGCCTCTGTTTCTCCATAGGCCTCCGTCTCCAGATCGGCCTCCGATTGTCTATCGGCCTCCGTTTCCAGATCGGCCTCTGTTTCTCCATCGGCCTCCGTTTCCAGATCGGCCTCCGTTTCTCCATCGGCCTCCGTTTCCAGATTGGCTTCCGTTTCTCCATCGGTCTCCGTTTCCAGATCGGCCTCCGTTTTTTCATGGGCCTCCGTTTTCAGATCGGCCACCGTTTCTTCATCGGCCTCCGTTTCCAGATCGGGTTTTGTTTCTCCATCGGCCTTCGTTTCCAGATTGGCCTCCGTTTCTCCATCGGCCACCGTTTTTCCTTCGGCCTCCGTTTCCAGATCGGCCTCCGTTTCTCCAACGGCCTCCGTATTCAGATCGGCCTCCGTTTTTCCATCGGCCTCCATTTCCAGATCGGCATCAGTTTCTCTATCGGCCTCCGTTTCCAGATCGTCCTCCGTTTCTCCACTGGCCTCCGTCTCCAGATCGGCCTCCGTTTTTCTATCGGCCTCCGTTTCTAGATCGGTCTCTGTTTCTCCATCGGCTTCCGTTTCCAGATTGGCCTCCCTTTCTCCATCGGCCTCCGTTTCCAGATCGGCATCCGTTTCTCTATCGGCTTCCGTTTCCAGATCGGCTTCCGTTTCTCCATCGGCCTCCATTTCCAGATTGGCCTCCGTTTCTCCATTAGCTTCCTTTAACAGATCGGCCTCCGTTTCTCCATCGGCTTCCGTTTCCAGACCGGGCTCCGTTTCTTTATCGGTTTCCGTTTCCAGATCGGCTTCCGTTTCTCCATCGGCCTCCGTTTTCTGATCGGCCTCGTTTTTTTATTGACCTCTGTTTCCAGATCGGTCTCCGTTTCTTTATCGGCTTCCGTTTCCAGATCGGCTTCCGTTTCTCAATCGGCCTCCATTTCCAGATCGGCCTCCGTTTCTCCATGGGCCTCCGTTTTCAGATCGGCTTCCGTTTCTCCATCGGCCTTCGTTTCCAGATCGGTTTCCGTTTCTCCATCGGCTTCCGTTTCCAGATCGGCCTCCGTTTCCTTATCGGCCTCCGTTTACAGATCGGCCTCCGTTTCTCCATCGGCCTCCGTTTTCAGATTGGGCTCCGTTTCTTCATCAGCCTCCGTTTCCAAATTGGCATCCGTTTATTTATCGGCCTCTGTTTTCAGATCGGCCCCCGTTTCTCAATCGGCTTCCATTTCCAGATCGGCCTCCGTTTCTCCATCGGCCTTCGTTTCCAGATCGGTTTCCGTTTCTCCATCGGCTTCCGTTTCCAGATCGGCCTCCGTTTCTCTATCGGCCTCCGTTTCTAGATCGTCCTCCGTTTCTCCATCGGCCTCCGTCTCCAGATCGGCCTCCGATTGTTTATCGGCCTCCGTTTCCAGATCGACCTCTGTTTCTCCATCGGCCTCCGTTTCCAGATCGGCCTCCGTTTCTCCATCGGCCTCCGTTTCCAGATCGGCTTCCGTTTCTCCATCGGCCCTTGTTTCCTGATAGGCCTCCGTTTCTTCATGAGCCTCCGTTTTCAGAACGGCCTCCGTTTTTTCATCGGCTTCCGTTTCCAGATCGGGTTTTGTTTCTCCATCGGCCTTCGTTTCCAGATTGGCTTCCGTTTCTCCAACGGTCTCCGTTTCCAGATCGGTCTTTGTTTCTCCATCGGCCTTCGTTTCCTGATCGGCCTCTGTTTTTTCATGGGCCTCCGTCTTCAGATCGGCCACCGTTTCTTCATCGGCCTCCGTTTCCAGATCGTTTTTTTGTTTCTCCATCGGCCTTCGTTTCCAGATTGGCCTCCGTTTCTCCATCGGCCACCGTTTTTACTTAGGCCTCCGTTTCCAGATCGGCCTCCGTTTCTCCAACGGCCTCCGTCTTCAGATCGGCCTCCGTTTTTCCATCGGCCTCCATTTCCAGATCGGCATCAGTTTCTCTATCGGCCTCCGTTTCCAGATCGTCCTCCGTTTCTCCACCGGCCTCCGTCTCCAGATCGGCCTCCGTTTTTCTATCGGCCTCTGTTTCTAGATCGGTCTCTGTTTCTCCATCGGCTTCCGTTTCCAGATTGGCCTCCGTTTCCAGATCGGCCTTCGTTTCTCCATCGGCTGCCGTTTCCAGATCGGCCTCCGTTTCTCTATCGGCCTCCGTTCCCAAACCGGCCTCCGTTTCTCAATCGGCCTCTGTTTCCAGATCGGTCTCCGTTTCTTTTTGGGCCTCCGTTTTCAGATCGGCCTCCGTTTCTCTATCGGCCCCCGTTTTCAGATCAGTCTCCCGTTCTCTGTCGGCCTCCGTTTCCTGACCGGCCTCCGTTTCTCTATCGGCCTCCATTTCCAGATCGGCCTCCGCTTCTCCATCGGCCTACCTTTCCAGATCGGCCTCCGTTTCTCCATCGGCGTCCGTTTCCAGATCGGCCTCGGTTTCTCCATTGGCCTCCGTTCCCATATACTGCCCTGCTAAGACAAAAGGTCGTATCTGCAAAATAATGGTTTTGAGATACAAAGGGATTTGTAAAATTTCAAATGCCGTCGACACGAATAAATATAATAAAAATTCGTTGCACAGATTGGATTTATATCGACGAACAAAATCTTAATGCATATACACAAAAACACTAAATTAATAATGTTCGTGGTTTTTGAAAAATTTTGTAGATACGGTTTTTTAACCTTGTGTTCACATCAACTATGCTGTACATACGATTATTCAACTTAGTGTTCACATCAATTATGTTCTTCTCTCTTCTCCGTTTTCTGATCGGCCTCGTTTTTTTATTGACCTCTGTTTCCAGATCGGTCTCCGTTTCTTTATCGGCTTCCGTTTCCAGTTCGGCTTCCGTTTCTCCATCGGCCTCCGTTTCCAGATCGGCCTCCGTTTCTCCATGGGCCTCCGTTTTCAGATCGGCTTCCGTTTCTCCATCGGCCTTCGTTTCCAGATCGGTTTCCGTTTCTCCATCGGCTTCCGTTTCCAGATCGGCCTCCGTTTCTCCATCGGCGTCCGTTTACAGATCGGCCTCCGTTTCTCCATCGGCCTCCGTTTTCAGATTGGCCTCCGTTTCTTCATCAGCCTCCGTTTCCAGATTGGCATCCGTTTCTTTATCGGCCTCTGTTTCCAGATCGGCCCCCGTTTCTCAATCGGCTTCCATTTCCAGATCGGCCTCCGTTTCTCCATCGGCCTTCGTTTCCAGATCGGTTTCCGTTTCTCCATCGGCTTCCGTTTCCAGATCGGCCTCCGTTTCTGTATCGGCCTCCGTTTCTAGATCGTCCTGCGTTTCTTCATCGGCCTCCGTTTCCAGATCGGCCTCTGTTTCTCCATAGGCCTCCGTCTCCAGATCGGCCTCCGATTGTCTATCGGCCTCCGTTTCCAGATCGGCCTCTGTTTCTCCATCGGCCTCCGTTTTCAGATCGGCCTCCGTTTCTCCATCGGCCTCCGTTTCCAGATTGGCTTCCGTTTCTCCATCGGTCTCCGTTTCCAGATCGGCCTCCGTTTTTTCATGGGCCTCCGTTTTCAGATCGGCCACCGTTTCTTCATCGGCCTCCGTTTCCAGATCGGGTTTTGTTTCTCCATCGGCCTTCGTTTCCAGATTGGCCTCCGTTTCTCCATCGGCCACCGTTTTTCCTTCGGCCTCCGTTTCCAGATCGGCCTCCGTTTCTCCAACGGCCTCCGTATTCAGATCGGCCTCCGTTTTTCCATCGGCCTCCATTTCCAGATCGACATCAGTTTCTCTATCGGCCTCCGTTTCCAGATCGTCCTCCGTTTCTCCACTGGCCTCCGTCTCCAGATCGGCCTCCGTTTTTCTATCGGCCTCCGTTTCTAGATCGGTCTCTGTTTCTCCATCGGCTTTCGTTTCCAGATTGGCCTCCCTTTCTCCATCGGCCTCCGTTTCCAGATCGGCATCCGTTTCTCTATCGGCTTCCGTTTCCAGATCGGCTTCCGTTTCTCCATCGGCCTCCATTTCCAGATTGGCCTCCGTTTCTCCATTAGCTTCCTTTAACAGATCGGCCTCCGTTTCTCCATCGGCTTCCGTTTCCAGACCGGGCTCCGTTTCTTTATCGGTTTCCGTTTCCAGATCGGCTTCCGTTTCTCCATCGGCCTCCGTTTTCTGATCGGCCTCGTTTTTTTATTGACCTCTGTTTCCAGATCGATCTCCGTTTCTTTATCGGCTTCCGTTTCCAGATCGGCTTCCGTTTCTCAATCGGCCTCCATTTCCAGATCGGCCTCCGTTTCTCCATGGGCCTCCGTTTTCAGATCGGCTTCCGTTTCTCCATCGGCCTTCGTTTCCAGATCGGTTTCCGTTTCTCCATCGGCTTCCGTTTCCAGATCGGCCTCCGTTTCCTTATCGGCCTCCGTTTACAGATCGGCCTCCGTTTCTCCATCGGCCTCCGTTTTCAGATTGGGCTCCGTTTCTTCATCAGCCTCCGTTTCCAAATTGGCATCCGTTTATTTATCGGCCTCTGTTTCCAGATCGGCCCCCGTTTCTCAATCGGCTTCCATTTCCAGATCGGCCTCCGTTTCTCCATCGGCCTTCGTTTCCAGATCGGTTTCCGTTTCTCCATCGGCTTCCGTTTCCAGATCGGCTTCCGTTTCTCCATCGGCCTCCATTTCCAGATTGGCCTCCGTTTCTCCATTAGCTTCCTTTAACAGATCGGCCTCCGTTTCTCCATCGGCTTCCGTTTCCAGACCGGGCTCCGTTTCTTTATCGGTTTCCGTTTCCAGATCGGCTTCCGTTTCTCCATCGGCCTCCGTTTTCTGATCGGCCTCGTTTTTTTATTGACCTCTGTTTCCAGATCGGTCTCCGTTTCTTTATCGGCTTCCGTTTCCAGATCGGCTTCCGTTTCTCAATCGGCCTCCATTTCCAGATCGGCCTCCGTTTCTCCATGGGCCTCCGTTTTCAGATCGGCTTCCGTTTCTCCATCGGCCTTCGTTTCCAGATCGGTTTCCGTTTCTCCATCGGCTTCCGTTTCCAGATCGGCCTCCGTTTCCTTATCGGCCTCCGTTTACAGATCGGCCTCCGTTTCTCCATCGGCCTCCGTTTTCAGATTGGGCTCCGTTTCTTCATCAGCCTCCGTTTCCAAATTGGCATCCGTTTATTTATCGGCCTCTGTTTTCAGATCGGCCCCCGTTTCTCAATCGGCTTCCATTTCCAGATCGGCCTCCGTTTCTCCATCGGCCTTCGTTTCCAGATCGGTTTCCGTTTCTCCATCGGCTTCCGTTTCCAGATCGGCCTCCGTTTCTCTATCGGCCTCCGTTTCTAGATCGTCCTCCGTTTCTCCATCGGCCTCCGTCTCCAGATCGGCCTCCGATTGTTTATCGGCCTCCGTTTCCAGATCGACCTCTGTTTCTCCATCGGCCTCCGTTTCCAGATCGGCCTCCGTTTCTCCATCGGCCTCCGTTTCCAGATCGGCTTCCGTTTCTCCATCGGCCCTTGTTTCCTGATCGGCCTCCGTTTCTTCATGAGCCTCCGTTTTCAGATCGGCCTCCGTTTTTTCATCGGCTTCCGTTTCCAGATCGGGTTTTGTTTCTCCATCGGCCTTCGTTTCCAGATTGGCTTCCGTTTCTCCAACGGTCTCCGTTTCCAGATCGGTCTTTGTTTCTCCATCGGCCTTCGTTTCCTGATCGGCCTCTGTTTTTTCATGGGCCTCCGTTTTCAGATCGGCCACCGTTTCTTCATCGGCCTCCGTTTCCAGATCGGGTTTTGTTTCTCCATCGGCCTTCGTTTCCAGATTGGCCTCCGTTTCTCCATCGGCCACCGTTTTTACTTAGGCCTCCGTTTCCAGATCGGCCTCCGTTTCTCCAACGGCCTCCGTCTTCAGATCGGCCTCCGTTTTTCCATCGGCCTCCATTTCCAGATCGGCATCAGTTTCTCTATCGGCCTCCGTTTCCAGATCGTCCTCCGTTTCTCCACCGGCCTCCGTCTCCAGATCGGCCTCCGTTTTTCTATCGGCCTCTGTTTCTAGATCGGTCTCTGTTTCTCCATCGGCTTCCGTTTCCAGATTGGCCTCCGTTTCCAGATCGGCCTTCGTTTCTCCATCGGCTTCCGTTTCCAGATCGGCCTCCGTTTCTCTATCGGCCTCCGTTCCCAAACCGGCCTCCGTTTCTCAATCGGCCTCTGTTTCCAGATCGGTCTCCGTTTCTTTTTGGGCCTCCGTTTTCAGATCGGCCTCCGTTTCTCTATCGGCCCCCGTTTTCAGATCAGTCTCCCGTTCTCTGTCGGCCTCCGTTTCCTGACCGGCCTCCGTTTCTCTATCGGCCTCCATTTCCAGATCGGCCTCCGCTTCTCCATCGGCCTACCTTTCCAGATCGGCCTCCGTTTCTCCATCGGCGTCCGTTTCCAGATCGGCCTCGGTTTCTCCATTGGCCTCCGTTCCCATATACTGCCCTACTAAGACAAAAGGTCGTATCTGCAAAATAATGGTTTTGAGATACAAAGGGATTTGTAAAATTTCAAATGCCGTCGACACGAATAAATATAATAAAAATTCGTTGCACAGATTGGATTTATATCGACGAACAAAATCTTAATGCATATACACAAAAACACTAAATTAATAATGTTCGTGGTTTTTGAAAAATTTTGTAGATACGGTTTTTTAACCTTGTGTTCACATCAACTATGCTGTACATACGATTATTCAACTTAGTGTTCACATCAATTATGTTCTTTCCATGTATTGCTGTAACTAAATTTCTAAGGGTTTTTTTGTAAAAAACAGAGTACAATATAGACATATAAAATAAATGTATTCATGAAAATTCATATTTTTACGTTTCATCAGAAGAATCATTGTTATTTTGGGAAGTAACTGGAAGATTTTCTCAAAATTCCATACGATTCGTTGGGAGAATCGTAATCAACTTTGAAACGAAATAATTGTTTCTTTCAAGGGATATTGCTTTAGGCAAGTCATGCCTCTGTGGTTTTGGAAGTCCTTCCTTGAAATATTTTGCAGACAGAAAATTCTATGGCTGCTCCTTCAAAACTCGTTTTGTATTGTAATGTTCTTTTACCTCTTTTGAACGAAACATAGACGATATTATTTAAATATGGTCTTGGCACAGTTCTGGTTAAGTCATATTGAAAAGAAAAATCTTTAATATATAGGAAATTAGACATTTGCATTGATATGATGCTCACGCGTGAATTATTGCAGGTTTTTACACATTCATAGAAATCATTAAAATCCCAAACGTTTCCTTTTCGTTTTAAGAATTTTTCCACCTGATGGTGAAATAAATCTGGCGATATAAATGTGTGGCCGCTTTAGCCTTTAGAAAACTTCTAAAGAAGCTGACAGCATGAGCAGCGAAACGTCTAGTTCAAATCGACGACCACGGCATAACACGGAAGAACCTACCATTATGGACAACGTCTACTATAAATACTAAATAAATAAGATACTATCCTTAACAAGATTATTATTATTATAAACTTATAACAATACACTTTTAACACTTAAGAAACCATAAACTAGTGCCAAACTGACAATAATAATGACATCATCCAAGACCAAAATGAACTAGTCCAAACTGCGAGAATAATGGACTCCTCCAAATAAACATGCTTCGATACAAAATCAAAACAACGTATCTGTTAGATGCAATACTTGATACAAAGTTAAAAAGTCGTATCTGCACAGTTACGATATTTTAACTTAGTATTTGTAAGATACGATATTTGAACTAAGTATATACTGCAGATTTGCAGATACGGCAAATAAATTAGTTACATTTAACGTATATTCATTACAGATACGCCAAATTGGGCTTAGTAACATGATGGAAAACATTCTTTTAAACCTTTATACATTAAAATCGAAAAATGTGAATTTTTGCAGATACGACTTTTTGTCTTTGTAGGGCAGTATAGGTTTCCGTTTCTCCATCGGCTTCCGTTTCCAGATCGGCCTCCGTTTCTCTATCGGCCTCCGTTCCCAAATCGGCCTCCGTTTCTCAATCGGCCTCTGTTTCCAGATCGGCCTCCGTTTCTTTTTGGGCCTCCATTTTCAGATCGGCCTCCGTTTCTCCATCGGCCTCTGTTTCCAGTTCGGGCTTTGTTTCTCCATCGGCCTTCGTTTCCTGATCGGCTTCCGGTTTTTTTATCGGCCTCCGTTTCCAGATAGGCCTCCGTTTCTCCATCAGCCTCCGTTTTCCCATCGGCCTCCGTTTCCAGATCGGCCTCCGTTTCTTCATCGGCCTCCGTTTCCAGATCGGCCTCCGTTTCTCCATCGGCCTCCGTTTCCAGATAAACCTCCGTTTCTCCATCAGCCTCCGTTTCTCCATCAGCCTCCGTTTTCCCATCGGCCTCCGTTTTCAGATCGGCCTCCGTTTCTTCATCGGCCTCCGTTTCCAGATCGGCCTTCGTTTCTCCATCGGCCTCAGTTTGCCCATCGGCCTCCGTTTCCAGATCGGCCTCCGTTTCTTCATCGGCCTCCGTTTCCAGATCGGCCTCCGTTTCTCCATCGGCCTCCGTTTCCAGATCGGCCTCCGTTTCTCCAACGGCCTCCGTTTCCAGATAGTCCTCCGTTTCTCCATCAGCCTCCGTTTTCCCATCGGCCTCCGTTTGCAGATCGGCCTCCGTTTCTTCATCGGCCTCCGTTTCCAGATCGGCCTTCGTTTCTCCATCGGCCTCCGTTTGCCCAACGGCCTCCGTTTCCAGATCGGCCTCCGTTTCTTCATCGGCCTCCGTTTCCAGATCGGCCTCCGTTTCTCCATCGGCCTCCGTTTCCAGATCGGCCTCCGTTTCTCCAACGGCCTCCGTCTCCAGATCGGCCTCCGTTTTTCTATCGGCTTCCGTTTCTAGATCGGCGTCTGTTTCTCCATCGGCCTCCGTTTCCAGATTGGCCTCCGTTTCCAAATCAGCTTCCGTTTCTCCATCGGCCTCTGTTTCCAGATCGGGCACGTTTCTCCATCGGCATCCGTTTCCAGATTGGTCTCCGCTTCTCCATCGGCCTCCGTTTCCAGATGCGCCTCCGTTTCTCCATCGGCCCCTGTCTCCAGATTGGCCTCCGTTTCTCCATTACCTTCCTTATCCAGATCGTCCTCCGTTTCTCCATCGGCCTCCGTTTCTCTTTCGTCCTCCGTTTCCAGATCGGCATCCGTTTCTCTATCGGCTTCCGTTTCTAGATCGGCCTCCGTTTCTCCATCGGCCTCCGTTTCCAGATCGGCATCCGATTCTCTATCGGCTTCCGTTTCCAGATCGGCCTCCGTTTCTCCATCGGCCTCCATTTCCAGATTGGCCTCCGTTTCTCCATTAGCTTCCTTTTCCAGATCGGCCTCCGTTTCTCCATCGGCTTCCGTTTCCAGACCGGGCTCCGTTTCTTTATCGGTTTCCGTTTCCAGATCGGCTTCCGTTTCTCCATCGGCCTCCGTTTTCTGATCGGCCTCGTTTTTTTTATCGAACTCTGTTTCCAGATCGGTCTCCGTTTCTTTATCGGCTTCCGTTTCCAGATCGGCTTCCGTTTCTCCATCGGCCTCCGTTTCCAGATCGGCTTCCGTTTCTCCATGGGCCTCCGTTTTCAGATCGGCTTCCGTTTCTCCATCGGCCTTCGTTTCCACATTGGTTTCCGTTTCTCCATCGGCTTCCGTTTCCAGATCGGCCTCCGTTTCTTTATCGGCCTCCGTTTGCAGATCGGCCTCCATTTCTGCATCGGCCTCCGTTTCCAGGTTGGCCTCCGTTTCTTCGTCAGCCTCCGTTTCCAGATTGGCATCCGTTTCTTTATCGGCCTCTGTTTCCAGATCGGCCCCCGTTTCTCAATCGGCTTCCATTTCCAGATCGGCCTCCGTTTTTCCTTCGGCCTCCGTTTCCAGATCGGCTTCCGTTTCTCCAACGGCCTCCGTCTTCAGATCGGCCTCCGTTTCTCCATCAGCCTCCATTTCCAGATCGGCATCAGTTTCTCTACCGGCCTCCGTTTCTCCACCGGCGTCCGTCTCCAAATCGGCCTCCGTTTTTCTAACGGCCTCCGTTTCTAGATCGGTCTCTGTTTCTCCATCGGCTTCCGTTTCCAGATTGGTCTCCGTTTCCAGATCGGCCTTCGTTTCTCCATCGGCTTCCGTTTCCAGATCGGCCTCCGTTTCTCTATCGGCCTCCGTTCCCAAACCGGCCTCCGTTTCTCAATCGGCCTCTGTTTCCAGATCGGCCTCCGTTTCTTTTTGGGCCTCCGTTTTCAGATCGGCTTCCGTTTCTCTATCGGCCCCCGTTTTCAGATCAGTCTCCGGTTCTCTGTCGGCCTCCGTTTCCTGACCGGCCTTCGTTTCCTGGCCGGCCTCCGTTTCTCTATCGGCCTCCGTTTCCAGATCGGCCTCCGCTTCTCCATCGGCTACCTTTCCAGATCGGCCTCCGTTTCTCCATCGGCGTCCGTTTCCAGATCGGCCTCGGTTTCTCCATTGGCCTCCGTTCCCATATAGGTTCCGTTTCTCCATCGGCTTCCGTTTCCAGATCGGCCTCCGTTTCTCTATCGGCCTCCGTTCCCAAACCGGCCTCCGTTTCTCAATCGGCTTCCGTTTCCAGATCGGCCTCTGTTTCTTCATCGGCCTCCGTTTCCAGATCGGCCTCCGTTTCTCCATCGGCCTCTGTTTCAGATCGGACTCCGTTAGTCCATCGGCCTCCGGTTCCAGATCGGCCTCCGGTTTTCAATCGGCCTCCGTTTCCAGATCGGCCTCCGTTTCTCCATCGGCCTCCGTTTCCAGATCAGCCTCCGTTTCCAGATCGTCCTCCGTTTCTCAATCGGCCTCCGTTTCCAGATCGGCCTCCGTTTCTTCATCGGCCTCCGTTTCCAGATCGGCCTCCGTTTCTCCATCGGCCTCCGTTTTCAGATCGGACTCCGTTAGTCCATCGGCCTCCGGTTCCAGATCGGCCTCCGTTTTTCAATCGGCCTCCGTTTCCAGATCGGCCTCCGTTTCTCCATCGGCCTCCGTTTCCAGATCGGCCTCAGTTTCTCTATCGGCCTCCGTTTCCAGATCGTCCTCCGTTTCTCCATCGGCTCCGTCTCCAGATTGGCCTCCGTTTTTCTATCGGCCTCCGTTTCTAGATCGGCCTCTGTTTCTCCATCGGCCTCCGTTTCCAGATCCGCCTCCGTTTCCAGATCGGCTTCCGTTTCTCCATTGGCCTCAGTTTCCAGATCGGCTTTCGTTTCTCCATCGGCCTCCGTTTCCAGATTGGCCTCCGTTTCTTTATCGGCCTATGTTCCCAGATCGGCCTCTGTTTCTCAATCGGCCTCCGTTTCCAGCTTGGCCTCCGTTTCTTCTTGGGCCTCCGTTTTCAAATCGGCCTCCGTTTCTCTATCGGCCCCCGTTTTCAGATCAGTCTCCGGTTCTCTGTCGGCCTCCGTTTCCTGACCGGCCTCCGTTTCTCTATCGACCTCCGTTTCCATATCGGCTCCGTTTCCCTATCTGCCTCAGGTCCCAGATTGGCCTCCGTTTCTCCATCGGCCTTCGTTTTTCCATCGGCCTCCGTTTCTATATCGGACTCCGCGTCTCCATCGGCCTCCGATTCCAGATCGGCTTCCGTTTCTCATTCGGCCTACGTTTCCAGATCGGCCTTCGTGTCTCCATCGGCGTCGGTTTGCAGATCGGCCTCGGTTTCTCCATTGGCCTCCGTTTCTATATCGGCTTTCGTTTCTCCATCGGCTTCCGTTCTCAGACGTGCTTTTCAAAAGCTTTAGTGCATTTGATTTTAAGCTAGTAATTGAGCACCAGTTGATGACGGAAAGTAAATTCTGGCCCAATATTTTAATTTGTAATGGGCCCTAGCCACTACAGTAGCACAATAATATTGTCTGTAGTTAATATTTTCTGTAAAACTTGCATTTCAGACGTTTTAAGCGTATCTAAATAATATACTAGTATTTTTTTGGATGCGGAAACATTTGATATAGTAGTGATATATGGTTAAATGGTCTCCATATATACTACTACATGAGCTATTACCACTGCAATCAATTATAATCCAGTTATTGAGCACCTGTTAGTGACGGAACGCATATTCTGGCCATATTTATTAAATTCTAATCAACCTTAGCTACTACAGTAGCACAACAATATCTTCGGTAGTTAATAAGTACTGCAAAACGAGCTTCTCAAACATTTTAGCGTACCTAAATACTATACTATTATTAATGATTTTTTTTATGCAGAAAAATGTGGTATGTGGATAAATGGTCTCCATATATACTACTACAAGGGCTACGACTACTGCAATCGATTATAGGCCAGTTATTCAGTACCTGTTAGTGACGCAACGCATATTTTGGCAACATTTATTAAATTCTAATCTCACGTAGCCACTACAGAGCACAATTATATTTTCTGTGGTTAATGTTAACTGCAAAACGTGCTTTATAGACGTTTTAAGGTACCTAAATACTATACTATTAACATTGAATTTTTTGGATGCAGAAAAATTTTATATAGTAGTGATATATGGTTAAATGGTCTCCATATATACTACTACAAGGGCTGTGATCACTATAATCGATTATAAGCTAGTTATTGAGGAAATGTCAGTGACGGAACACATATTTTGGCAAAATTTATTAAATTCTAATCGGGATTAGCCAATACAGTAGCACTATGATATTTTCTGTATTTAATATTCAATGCAAAACGTGCTTTTCAGACGTTTTAAAGTACCTAAATACTACTAATATAGAATTTTTTGGATGCAGAATAATTTGATATAGTAGCGATATATGGTTAAATGGTCTCCATGTATACTACTACAAGTGCTGTGACCACTGCAATCGATTATAAGCCAGTTATTCAGCACCTGTTAGTGACGCAACGCATATTTGGCCACATTTATTAAATGCTAATCGCCCGTAGCCAATACAGAGCACAATTATATTTTCTGTAGTTAATATTTACTGCAAAACGTGCTTTTCAGACGTTTTAACGTACCTAAATACAATACTATTAATATTGTTTTTTGGATGCAGAAAAATTTTATATAGTAGCGATATATGGTTAAATGCACTCCATATATAATACTACAACGGCTGTGATCCCTGCAATCGATTATAAGCCAGTTACTGAGCACCTGTTAGTTAAATTCTAATCGCCCGTAGCCACTACAGAGAAAAATAATATTTTCTGTAGTTAATATTTACTAGAAAACGAGCTTTTCAGACCTTTTAACGTACCAAAATACTATACTATTAATATTGAACTTTTTGGATGCAGAAAAAGTTTATAGAGTAGTGATATATGGTTAAATGGTCTCCATATACAGTGTGTCCCAGATCGAGTGGGATTGCATGGGTAACTTTCTTATCTTTGAAGTTGGAGATTTGGTTAAATGGGCAATGTTTTTCAGTTTCATATGCTGATTTAAAATCCGTTTTAAAAAGTTCAAAATGTCGAACCAGTCAAAAGTTATTAAAAATAAACTAAAAACTGTCATTTTCTTGTATGTCAAATATCTTTATAAATATAAGAGATACGAAAAAAAGTTTTATATAAAAGTCGCTATTTTCGATAAGACAAATTTAAAATTGGTGTCGAACAAAAATTCAAGATGGCTGCTTTTGAGGTACTCGTATCAACTTCCTTAAGTTAAATGATCGCTATATTGGATTTTTAGGTTACTGAATAGAGTTTCTAATTCTATTTTCAACGATGTAAGATAACGTATGATTGAATAAAAAATACCAGTAAAATTTATTGTTTTTACATTTTAATCAAGTAGGCTTGAACCACAAAACATCGTGACATTACTTTTTAAATGTATAATCAAGTAGGTAAGTAGTTATGATGAAAAACAATAACAAAGTTTATCACAATCTGTCAAAAAGCAGGTGCTTAAGCTAAAGTATTATCTAAAGTTATACGTATTACAAACTTTACAAATTATGGCGAATATTCCAATTACTGAAAGCTACGATATGTTTTGCACATTTATCAAGTGTTATAAAAATTCCCATCTTGCTGTCCAAACTTATTTAACTAATTTTCCGGAAAGAAGACAACCAAATATCAAAACGTTTAAAAGACTGGACAAGAATATGCAGCGGTATGGAAGTTTGAAAAAGCCCGTTAAAACTAGGAAAAACAATTTATTAGTAGAAGATCATAATTACAACAGTGAGTTAATAACAATGGCTTGTGTCGCGGCTAATCCAGGCATTTCAACTCGAGAAATAGAAGCACAGGTTGGTGTATCTAAATCAAAAACATCGCAAATTTTAAGAATTCACAAGTTTCACCCCTACAAGTTGCGTATTGCCCAAACTTTACGACCAGAAGATTATAATCGCAGAGTAGCATTTTGTAGGTGGTTTATCCGCGAGAGTACTAGAAATAATAGTTTTACGAGTCGAGTATTATGGACAGATGAGTCTTACTTTTCTAACTGCGGAGTATTTAATCGACACAATGAACACTACTGGTCACAGGAAAATCCACATGTTTTAGTTCCACGTCGAAATCAAGTTCGATTCGGATTTAATGTATTTTGCGGCATAATGGGAAGTCATTTAATTGGACCTGTTATCTTCAATGGAACTTTAACTGCTCAACGTTATTTAGAAATTCTCCAAATATCCTTAGAAGAGTTCATAGATGATCTACCTTTGGCAGACAGAAATGGGTTATGGTACCAACAAGATGGCTGCCCAGCCCACAATTCAAGATACGTGGAAGATTATTTAATTCACCGATTTGACAATAAGGTTACTGCCACCAATACTAATGTTCGATGGCCAGCCAGATCCGCTGATCTAACGCATCTTGACTTTTTTCTGTGGGGTACGTTAAAGAATAAAGTATATGGAAGTAATTACAGCTACAATAATGTTTAGGAACTGCGCGAAGCAGTGCAAGAAGCGTGTGCTAGTATTAATCGAAATACGTTGCGTAAAGTAACCGGAAGTGTCGTCAAACGGTGTCAACTATGTTTAACTAACAATGGTCAGCATTTTGAACACTTCATGTGATTATTAGGATTAAGTTTTCTTTTTTTAAATGAATTTTGTTTGTTTGTTTGGATCAATGTAAGCCTACTTGATTAAAATGTAAAAACAATTAATTTTACTAGTATTTTTTATTCAATCATACGTTATCTTACATCGTTGAAAAGAGAATTAGAAACTCTATTCAGTAACCTAAAAATCCAATATGGCGCCCATTTAACTTAAGGAAGTTGATACGAGTACCTCAAAAGCAGCCATCTTGAATTTTTGTTCGACGCCAATTTTAAATTGGTCTCATCGAAAAAAGCGACTTTTATATAAAACTTTTTTTCGTATCTCTTATATTTACAAAGATATTTGACATACAAGAAAATGACAGTTTTTAGTTTTTTTTAATAACTTTTGACTGGTTCGACATTTTGAACTTTTTCAAAGAGATTCTAAATCAGCATATAAAACTGCAAAACATTGCCCATTTAACCAAATCTCCAAATTGAATAATATGAAAGTTCCCCATGCAATCCCACTCGATCTGGGACATACTGTATACTACTACTAGGGCTGTGACCACTGCAATCGATTATAAGCCAGTTATTGAGCACCTGTTAGTGACGGAACGCATATTTTGGAAAAATTTATTAAATTCTAATCGGCCTTAACTACTACAGTAGCGCAATAATATCTTCTGTAGCTCATAAGTACTGCAAACCGTGCTTTGCAAATGTTTTAGCGTATCTAAATACTATACTATTAATATTAAATTTTTTGGAGTCACAAAAATTTGATATAGTAGTGATATGTGGTTAAATGGTTTCCATATATACTACTACAAGGGCTAATACCACTGCAATCAATTTTAAGGTAGTTATTGAGCACCTGTTGGTGACGGCACACATTTCTGGGCAAAAGTATTAAATTCTAATCGGCCCAAGCTACTACAGTAGCACAATAATATATTCTGTAGCTAATATTTACTGCAAAATGTGCCTCTCAAACGTTTTAACTTATCTAAATACTATACCATTAATATTGATTTTTTTGGATGCAGAAACAATTGATATAGTAGTGATATGTGGTTAAATTGTTTAAATATATACTACTACAAAGGCTATTACGACTGCAATCGATTTAATGCTAGCTATTGAACACCTGTTGGTGACGGAACGCATATTCTGGTCAAATTTATTAAATTCTAATTTATTAAATTCTAATCGGCCCTAGCTACTACAGTAGCACAATAATATTTTCTGTAGTTAATAAGTACTGCAAAACGTGCTTTACTAACGTTTTAGCGTACCTAAATACTATATTATGAATATTGAATTTTTTGGATGCAGAAAAATTTGATATAGTAGTGGTATATGGTTAAATGGTCTCCATATATACTACTACAAGGGCTGTGATCACTGCAATCGAATATAAGCCAGTTATTGAGCACCTATAAATGACGGAAAGCATATCCTGGCCATATTAATTAACTTCTAATTGCCAGTAACCTCTACAGAACACAATAATATTTTCTGTAGTTAATATTTATTGCAAAACGATCTTTTCAGACGATTTAAAGTACCTAAATACTATACTATTAATATTAAATTTTTTGGATGCATAAAGTTTTGATATAATAGTGATATGTTGTTAAATGGCCTCCATATATACTACTACAAGAGCTTTTACCACTGAAATCAATTTTAAGGTAGTTATTGAGCACCTGTTAGTGACGGCACGCATATTCTGGACAAATTTATTAAGTTCTAATTCCCCGTAGTCACTACAGAACACAATAATATTTTCTGTAGTTAATATTTATTGCAAAACGATCTTTTCAGACGATTTAAAGTACCTAAATACTATACTATTAATATTAAATTTTTTGGATGCATAAAGATTTGATATAATAGTGATATGTTGTTAAATGGCCTCCATATATACTACTACAAGAGTTTTTACCACTGAAATCAATTTTAAGGTAGTTATTGAGCACCTGTTGGTGACGGCACGCATATTCTGGACAAATTTATTAAATTCTAATCCCCCGTAGTCACTACAGAACACAATAATGATTTATGTAGTTAATATTTACTGCAAAACGTGCTTTTCAGAGGTTTTAACGTACCTAAAAGCTATACTGTTAATATTGAATTTTTTGGATGCAGAAAAATTTGATATAGTAGTGGTATATGGTTAAATGATCTCCATATATACTACTACAAGGGCTATGACCACTGCAATCGAATATAAGCCAGTTATTGAGCACCTATAAATGACGGAAAGCATATTCTGGCCATAGTAATTAAATTTTAATTGCCCGTAACCTCTACAGAACACAATAATATTTTCTGTAGTTAATATTTATTGCAAAACGATTTTTCAGACGATTTAAAGTACCTAAAAACTATACTATTAATATAAAATTTTTTGAATGCATAAAGATTTGATATAGTAGTGGTATATGGTTAAATGGTCTCCATATATACTACTACAAAGGCTATGACCACTGCAATCGAATATAAGCCAGTTATTGAGCACCTATAAATGACGGAAAGCATATTCTGGCCATATTAATTAAATTCTAATTGCCCGTAACCTCTACAGAACACAATAATATTTTCTGTAGTTAATATTTATTGCAAAACGATCTTTTCAGACGATTGAAAGTACCTAAATACTATACTATTAATATTAAATTTTTTGAATGCATAAAGATTTGATATAATAGTGATATGTTGTTAAATGGCCTCAATATATACTACTACAAGAGCTTTTATCACTAAAATCAATTTTAAATTAGTTATTGAGCACCTGTTAGTGACGGCACGCATATTCTGGACAAATTTATTAAATTCTAATCCCCCGTAGTCACTACAGAACACAATAATATTTTCTGTAGTTAATATTTATTGCAAAACGATCTTTTCAGACGATTTAAAGTACCTAAATACTATACTATTAATATTAAATTTTTTGAATGCATAAAGATTTGATATAATAGTGATATGTTGTTAAATGGCCTCAATATATACTACTAAAAAAGCTTTTACCACTGAAATCTATTTTAAGGTAGTTATTGAGCACCTGTTGGTGACGGCACGCATATTCTGGACAAATTTATTAAATTCTAATCCCCCGTAGTCACTACAGAACACAATAATATTTTCTGTAGTTAATATTTACTGCAAAACGTGCTTTTCAGACGTTTTACCGTATCTAAAAGCTATACTTACTGTTAATATTGTATTTTTTGTATGCAGAAAAATTTGATATATTAGTGATATATGGTTAAATGGTCTCCATATATACTACTACAAGCGCTATGACCACTGCAATCGAATATAAGCCAGTTATTGAGCACCTACAAATGACGGAAAGCATATTCTGGCTATATTAATTAAATTCTAATTGCCCGTAACCTCTACAGAACACAATAATATTTTCTGTAGTTAATATTTATTACAAAACGATGTTTTCAGACGATTTAAAGTACCTAAATACTATACTATTAATATTAAATTTTTTGGATGCATAAAGATTTGATATAGTAGTGATATGTTGTTAAATGGCCTCCATATATACTACTACAAGAGCTTTTACCACTGAAATCAATTTTAAGGTAGTTATTGAGCACCTGTTAGTGACGGCACGCATATTCTGGACAAATTTATTAAATTCTAATCCCCCGTAGTCACTACAGAACACAATAATATTTTCTGTAGTTAATATTTACTGCAAAACGTGCTTTTCAGACGTTTTAACGTACCTAAAAGCTATACTGTTAATATTGAATTTTTTGGATGCAGAAAAATTTGATATAGTAGTGGTATATGATTAAATGGTCTCCATATATACTACTACAAGGGCTATGACCACTGCAATCGAATATAAGCCAGTTATTGAGCACCTATAAATGACGGAAAGCATATTCTGGCCATAGTAATTAAATTCTAATTGCCCGTAACCTCTACAGAACACAATAATATTTTCTGTAGTTAATATTTATTGCAAAACGATTTTTCAGACGATTTAAAGTACCTAAAAACTATACTATTAATATAAAATTTTTGGGATGCATAAAGATTTGATATAGTAGTGATATGTTGTTAAATGGCCTCCATATATACTACTAAAAGAGCTTTTACCACTGAAATCAATTTTAAGGTAGTTATTGAGCACCTGTTGGTGACGGCACGCATATTCTGGAGAAATTTATTAAATTCTAATCCCCCGTAGTCACTACAGAACACAATATTTTCTGTAGTTAATATTTACTGCAATACGTGCTTTTCAGACGTTTTAACGTACCTAAAAGCTATACTGTTAATATTGTATTTTTTGTATGCAGAAAAATTTGATATAGTAGTGGTATATGGTTAAATGGTCTCCATATATACTATTACAAGCGCTATGACCACTGCAATCGAATATAAGCCAGTTATTGAGCACCTATAAATGACGGAAAGCATATTCTGGCCATATTAATTAAATTCTAATTGCCCGTAACCTCTACAGAACACAATAATATTTTCTGTAGTTAATATTTATTGCAAAACGATCTTTTCAGACGATTTAAAGTACCTAAATACTATACTACTAATATTAAATTTTTTGGATGCATAAAGATTTGATATAGTAGTGATATGTTGTTAAATGGCCTCCATATATACTACTGCAAGAGCTTTTACCACTGAAATCAATTTTAAGGTAGTTATTGAGCACCTGTTGGTGACGGTACGCATATTCTGGACAAATTTATTAAATTCTAATCCCCCGTAGTCACTACAGAACACAATAATATTTTCTGTAGTTAATATTTACTGCAAAACGTGCTTTTCAGACGTTTTAACGTACCTAAAAGCTATACTGTTAATATTGAATTTTTTGGATGCAGAAAAATTTGATATAGTAGTGGTATATGGTTAAATGGCCTCCATATATACTACCACAAGGGCTATGACCACTGCAATCGAATATAAGCCAGTTATTGACCACCTACAAATGACGGAAAGCATATTCTGGCCATATTAATTAAATTCTAATTGCCCGTAACCTCTACAGAACACAATAATATTTTCTGTAGTTAATATTTATTGCAAAACGATCTTTTCAGACGATTTAAAGTACCTAAAAACTATACCATTAATATAAATTTTTTTGGATGCATAAAGATTTGATATAGTAGTGATATGTTGTTAAATGGCCTCCATATATACTACTAAGAGAGCTTTTACCACTGAAATCAGTTTTAAGGTAGTTATTGAGCACCTGTTGGTGACGGCACGCATATTCTGGACAAATTTATTAAATTCTAATCCCCCGTAGTCACTACAGAACACAATAATATTTTCTGTAGTTAATATTTACTGCAAAACGTGCTTTTCAGACGTTTTAACGTACCTAAAAGCTATACTTACTGTTAATATTGTATTTTTTGTATGCAGAAAAATTTCATATAGTAGTAGTATATGGTTAAATGGTCTCCATATATACTACTACTAGCGCTATGACCACTGCAATCGAATATAAGCCAGTTATTGAGCACCTACAAATGATGGAAAGCATATTCTGGCCATATTAATTAAATTCTAATTGCCCGTAACCTCTACAGAACACAATAATATTTTCTGTAGTTAATATTTATTGCAAAACGATCTTTTCAGAAGATTTAAAGTACCTAAATACTATACTATTAATATTAAATTTTTTTGATGCATAAAGATTTGATATAGTAGTGATATGTTGTTAAATGGCCTCCATATATACTACTACAAGAGCTTTTACTACTGAAATCAATTTTAAGGTAGTTATTGAGCACCTGTTGGTGACGGCACGCATATTCTGGACAAATTTATTAAATTCTAATCTCCCGTAGTCACTACAGAACACAATAATATTTTCTGTAGTTAATATTTACTGAAAAACGTGCTTTTCAGACGTTTTAACGTACCTAAAAGCTATACTGTTAATTTTGAATTTTTTGAATGCAGAAAAATTTTATATAGTAGTGGTATATGGTTAAATGGTCTCCATTTATACTACTACAAGGGCTATGACCACTGCAATCGAATATAAGCCAGTTATTGAGCACCTACAAATGACGGAAAGCATATTCTGGCCATATTAATTAAATTCTAATTGCCCGTAACCTCTACAGAACACAATAATATTTTCTGTAGTTAATATTTATTGCAAAACGATTTTTCAGACGATTTAATGTACCTAAAAACTATACTATTAATATTAAATTTTTTAGATGCATAAAGATTTGATATAGTAGTGATATGTTGTTAAATGGCCTCCATATATACTACTAAAAGAGCTTTTACCACTGAAATCAATTTTAAGGTAGTTATTGAGCACCTGTTGGTGACGGCACGCATATTCTGGAGAAATTTATTAAATTCTAATCCCCCGTAGTCACTACAGAACACAATAATAATTTCCTGTAGTTAATATTTACTGCAATACGTGCTTTTCAGACGTTTTACCGTACCTAAAAGCTATACTGTTAATATTGTATTTTTTGTATGCAGAAAAATTTGATATAGTAGTGGTATATGGTTAAATGGTCTCCATATATACTACTACACGCGCTATGACCACTGCAATCGAATATAAGCCAGTTATTGAGCACCTATAAATGACGGAAAGCATATTCTGGCCATATTAATTAAATTCTAATTGCCCGTAACCTCTACAGAACACAATAATATTTTCTGTAGTTAATATTTATTGCAAAACGATCTTTTCAGACGATTTAAAGTACCTAAATACTATACTATTAATATTAAATTTTTTGGATGCATAAAGATTTGATATAGTAGTGATATGTTGTTAAATGGCCTCCATATATACTACTACAAGAGCTTTTACCACTGAAATCAATTTTAAGGTAGTTATTGAGCACCTGTTGGTGACGGCACGCATATTCTGGAGAAATTTATTAAATTCTAATCCCCCGTAGTCACTACAGAACACAATAATATTTTCTGTAGTTAATATTTACTGCAAAACGTGCTTTTCAGACGTTTTAACGTACCTAAAAGCTATACTTACTGTTAACATTGTATTTTTTGTATGCAGAAAAATTTCATATAGTAGTGGTATATGGTTAAATGGTCTCCATATATACTACTACAAGCGCTATGACCACTGCAATCGAATATAAGCCAGTTATTGAGCACCTACAAATGACGGAAAGCATATTCTGGCCATATTAATTAAATTCTAATTGCCCGTAACCTCTACAGAACACAATAATATTTTCTGTAGTTAATATTTATTGCAAAACGATTTTTCAGACGATTTAAAGTACCTAAAAACTATACTATAAATATAAAATTTTTTGGATGCATAAAGATTTGATATAGTAGTGATATGTTGTTAAATGGTCTCCATATATACTACTACAAGGGGTATAACAACTGCAATCGAATATAAGCCAGTTATTGAGCACCTACAATTGACGGAAAGCATATTCTGGCCATATTAATTAAATTCTAATTGCCCGTAGCCTCTACAGAACACAAGAATATTTTCTGTAGTTAATATTTATTGCAAAACGATCTTTTCAGACGATTTAAAGTACCTAAATACTGTACTATTAATATTAAATTTTTTGGATGCATAAAGATTTGATATAGTAGTGATATGTTGTTAAATGGCCTCCATAAATACTACTACAAGAGCTTTTACCACTGAAATCAATTTTAAGGTAGTTATTGAGCACCTGTTGGTGACGGCACGCATATTCTGGACAAATTTAATAAATTCTAATCCCCCGTAGTCACTACAGAACACAATAATATTTTCTGTAGTTAATATTTACTGAAAAACGTGCTTTTCAGACGTTTTAACGTACCTAAAAGCTATACTGTTAATATTGTATTTTTTGTATGCAGAAAAATTTGATATAGTAGTGGTATATGGTTAAATGGTCTCCATATATACTACTACAAGCGCTATGACCACTGCAATCGAATATAAGCCAGTTATTGAGCACCTACAAATGACGAAAAGCATATTCTGGCCATATTAATTAAATTCTAATTGCCCGTAACCTCTACAGAACACAATAATATTTTCTGTAGTTAATATTTATTGCAAAACGATCTTTTCAGACGATTTAAAGTACCTAAATACTATACTATTAATATTAAATTTTTTGGATGCATAAAGATTTGATATAGCAGTGATATGTTGTTAAATGGCCTCCATATATACTACTACATGAACTTTTACCACTGAAATCAATTTTAAGGTAGTTATTGAGCACCTGTTGGTGACGGCACGCATATTCTGGACAAATTTATTAAATTCTAATCTCCCGTAGTCACTACAGAACACAATAATATTTTCTGTAGTTAATATTTACTGAAAAACGTGCTATTCAGACGTTTTAACGTACCTAAAAGCTATACTGTTAATATTGAATTTATTGGATGCAGAAAAATTTGATATAGTAGTGGTATATGGTTAAATGGTCTCCATTTATACTACTACAAGGGCTATGACCACTGCAATCGAATATAAGCCAGTTATTGAGCACCTATAAATGACGGAATACATATTCTGGCCATATTAATTAAATTCTAATTGCCCGTAACCTCTACAGAACACAATAATATTTTCTGTAGTTAATATTAATTGCAAAACGATTTTTCAGACGATTTAAAGTACCTAAAAACTCTACTATTAATATTAAATTTTTTGGATGCATAAAGATTTGATATAGTAGTGATATGTTGTTAAATGGCCTCCATATATACTACTAAAAGAGCTTTTACCACTGAAATCATTTTAAGGTAGTTATTGAGCACCTGTTGGTGACGGCACGCATATTCTGGACAAATTTATTAAATTCTAATCTCCCGTAGTCACTACAGAACACAATAATATTTTCTGTAGTTAATATTTACTGCAAAACGTGCTTTTCAGACGTTTTAACGTACCTAAAAGCTATACTGTTAATATTGTATTTTTTGTATGCAGAAAAATTTGATATAGTAGTGGTATATGGTTAAATGGTCTCCATATATACTACTACAAGCGCTATGACCACTGCAATCGAATATAAGCCAGTTATTGAGCACCTACAAATGACGGAAAGCATATTCTGGCCATATTAATTAAATTCTAATTGCCCGTAACCTCTACAGAACACAATAATATTTTCTGTAGTTAATACTTATTGCAAAACGATCTTTTCAGACGATTTAAAGTACCTAAATACTATACTATTAATATTAAATTTTTTGGATGCATAAAGATTTGATATAGTAGTGATATGTTGTTAAATGGCCTCCATATATACTACTACAAGAGCTTTTAACACTGAAATCAATTTTAAGGTAGTTATTGAGCACCTGTTGGTGACGGCACGCATATTCTGGACAAATTTAATAAATTCTAATCCCCCGTAGTCACTACAGAACACAATAATATTTTCTGTAGTTAATATTTACTGAAAAACGTGCTTTTCAGACGTTTTAACGTACCTAAAAGCTATACTGTTAATATTGTATTTTTTGTATGCAGAAAAATTTGATATAGTAGTGGTATATGGTTAAATGGTCTCCATATATACTACTACAAGCGCTATGACCACTGCAATCGAATATAAGCCAGTTATTGAGCACCTACAAATGACGAAAAGCATATTCTGGCCATATTAATTAAATTCTAATTGCCCGTAACCTCTACAGAACACAATAATATTTTCTGTAGTTAATATTTATTGCAAAACGATCTTTTCAGACGATTTAAAGTACCTAAATACTATACTATTAATATTAAATTTTTTGGATGCATAAAGATTTGATATAGCAGTGATATGTTGTTAAATGGCCTCCATATATACTACTACATGAACTTTTACCACTGAAATCAATTTTAAGGTAGTTATTGAGCACCTGTTGGTGACGGCACGCATATTCTGGACAAATTTATTAAATTCTAATCTCCCGTAGTCACTACAGAACACAATAATATTTTCTGTAGTTAATATTTACTGAAAAACGTGTTTTTCAAACGTTTTAACGTACCTAAAAGCTATACTGTTAATATTGAATTTTTTGGATGCAGAAGAATTTGATATAGTAGTGGTATATGGTTAAATGGTCTCCATATATACTACTACAAGGGCTATGACCACTGCAATCGGATATAAGCCAGTTATTGAGCACCTATAAATGACGTAAAGCATATTCTGGCCATATTAATTAAATTCTAATTGCCCGTAACCTCTACAGAACACAATAATATTTTCTGTAGTTAATACTTATTGCAAAACGATCTTTTCAGACGATTTAAAGTACCTAAATACTATACTATTAATATTAAATTTTTTGGATGCATAAAGATTTGATATAGTAGTGATATGTTGTTAAATGGCCTCCATATATACTACTACAAGAGCTTTTAACACTGAAATCAATTTTGAGGTAGTTATTGAGCACCTGTTGGTGACGGCACGCATATTCTGGAGAAATTTATTAAATTCTAATCCCCCGTAGTCACTACAGAACACAATAATATTTTCTGTAGTTAATATTTACTGCAAAACGTGCTTTTCAGATGTTTTAACGTACCTTAAAGCTATACTTACTGTTATTATTGTATTTTTTGTATGCAGAAAAATTTCATATAGTAGTGGTATATGGTTAAATGGTCTCCATATATACTACTACAAGCGCTATGACCACTGCAATCGAATATAAGCCAGTTATTGAGCACCTACAAATGACGGAAAGCATATTCTGGCCATATTAATTAAATTCTAATTGCCCGTAACCTCTACAGAACACAATAATATTTTCTGTAGTTAATATTTATTGCAAAACGATTTTTCAGACGATTTAAAGTACCTAAAAACTATACTATTAATATAAAATTTTTTGGATGCATAAAGATTTGATATAGTAGTGATAAGTTGTTAAATGGTCTCCATATATACTACTACAAGGGGTATAACAACTGCAATCGACTATAAGCCAGTTATTGAGCACCTACAATTGACGGAAAGCATATTCTGGCCATATTTAAATTCTAATTGCCCGTAACCTCTACAGAACACAAGAATATTTTCAGTAGTTAATATTTATTGCAAAACGATCTTTTCAGACGATTTGAAGTAACTAAATACTATACTATTAATATTAAATTTTTTGAATGCATAAAGATTTGATATAGTAGTGATATGTTGTTAAATGGCCTCCATATATACTACTACAAGAGCTTTTACCACTGAAATCAATTTTAAGGTAGTTATTGAGCACCTGTTGGTGACGGCACGCATATTCTGGACAAATTTATTAAATTCTAATCCCCCGTAGTCACTACAGAACACAATAATGTTTTCTGTAGTTAATATTTACTGCAAAACGTGCTTTTCAGACGTTTTAACGTACCTAAAAGCTATACTGTTCATATTGAATTTTTTGTATGCAGAAAAATTTGATATAGTAGTGGTATATGGTTAAATGGTCTCCATATATACTACTACAAGCGCTATGACCACTGCAATCAAATATAAGCCAGTTATTGAGCACCTACAAATGACGGAAAGCATATTCTGGCCATATTAATTAAATTCTAATTGCGCGTAACCTCTACAGAACACAATAATATTTTCTGTAGTTAATATTTATTGCAAAACGATCTTTTCAGACGATTTAAAGTACCTAAATACTATACTATTAATATTAAATTTTTTGAATGCATAAAGATTTGATATAGTAGTGATATGTTGTTAAATGGCCTCCATATATACTACTGCAAGAGCTTTTACCACTGAAATCAATTTTAAGGTAGTTATTGAGCACCTGTTGGTGACGGCACGCATATTCTGGACAAATTTATTAAATTCTAATCCCCCGTAGTCACTACAGAACACAATAATGTTTTCTGTAGTTAATATTTACTGCAAAACGTGCTTTTCAAACGTTTTAACGTACCTAAAAGCTGTACTGTTCATATTGAATTTTTTGTATGCAGAAAAATTTGATATAGTAGTGGTATATGGTTAAATGGTCTCCATATATACTACTACAAGCGCTATGACCACTGCAATCGAATATAAGCCAGTTATTGAGCACCTACAAATGACGGAGAGCATATTCTGGCCATATCAATTAAATTCTAATTGCCCGTAACCTCTACAGAACACAATAATATTTTCTGTAGTTAATATTTATTGCAAAACGATCTTTTCAGACGATTTAAAGTACCTAAATACTATACTATTAATATTAAATTTTTTGGATTCATAAAGATTTGATATAGTAGTGCTATGTTGTTAAATGGCCTCCATATATACTACTACAAGAGCTTTTACCACTGAAATCAATTTTAAGGTAGTTATTGAGCACCTGTTGGTGACGGCACGCTTATTCTGGACAAATTTATTAAATTCTAATCCCCCGTAGTCACTACAGAACACAATAATGTTTTCTGTAGTTAATATTTACTGCAAAAAGTGCTTTTCAGACGTTTTAACGTACCTAAAAGCTATACTGTTCATATTGAATTTTTTGTATGCAGAAAAATTTGATATAGTAGTGGTATATGGTTAAATGGTCTCCATATATACTACTACAAGCGCTATGACCACTGCAATCGAATATAAGCCAGTTATTGAGCACCTACAAATGACGGAAAGCGTATTCTGGCCATATTAATTAAATTCTAACTGCCCGTAACCTCTACAGAACACAATAATATTTTCTGTAGTTAATATTTATTGCAAAACGATCTTTTCAGACGATTTAAAGTACCTAAATACTATACTATTAATATTAAATTTTTTGGATGCATAAAGATTTGATATAGTAGTGATATGTTGTTAAATGGCCTCCATATATACTACTACAAGAGCTTTTACCACTGAAATCAATTTTAAGGTAGTTATTGAGCACCTGTTGGTGACGGCACGCATATTCTGGACAAATTTATTAAATTCTAATCCCCCGTAGTCACTACAGAACACAATAATGTTTTCTGTAGTTAATATTTACTGCAAAACGTGCTTTTCAGACGTTTTAACGTACCTAAAAGCTATACTGTTCATATTGAATTTTTTGTATGCAGAAAAATTTGATATAGTAGTGGTATATGGTTAAATGGTCTCCATATATACTACTACAAGCGCTATGACCACTGCAATCGAATATAAGCCAGTTATTGAGCACCTACAAATGACGGAAAGCATATTCTGGCCATATTAATTAAATTCTAATTGCCCGTAACCTCTACAGAACACAATAATATTTTCTGTAGTTAATATTTATTGCAAAACGATCTTTTCAGACGATTTAAAGTACCTAAATACTATACTATTAATATTAAATTTTTTGGATGCATAAAGATTTGATATAGTAGTGATATGTTGTTAAATGGCCTTCATATATACTACTACAAGAGCTTTTACCACTGAAATCAATTTTAAGGTAGTTATTGAGCACCTGTTGGTGACGGCACGCATATTCTGGACAAATTTATTAAATTCTAATCCCCCGTAGTCACTACAGAACACAAATATGTTTTCTGTAGTTAATATTTAATGCAAAACGTGCTTTTCAGACGTTTTAACGTACCTAAAAGCTATACTGTTCATATTGAATTTTTTGTATGCAGAAAAATTTGATATAGTAGTGGTATATGGTTAAATGGTCTCCATATATACTACTACAAGCGCTATGACCACTGCAATCGAATATAAGCCAGTTATTGAGCACCTACAAATGACGGAAAGCATATTCTGGTCATATTAATTAAATTCTAATTGCCCGTAACCTCTACAGAACACAATAATATTTTCTGTAGTTAATATTAATTGCAAAACGATTTATCAGACGATTTAAAGTACCTAAAAACTATACTATTAATATTAAATTTTTTGGATGCATAAAGATTTGATATAGTAGTGATATGTTGTTAAATGGCCTCCATATATACTACTAAAAGAGCTTTTACCACTGAAATCAATTTTAAGGTAGTTATTGAGCACCTGTTGGTGACGGCACGCATATTCTGGAGAAATTTATTAAATTCTAATCCCCCGTAGTCACTACAGAACACAATAATATTTTCTGTAGTTAATATTTACTGCAAAACGTGCTTTTCAGACGTTTTAACGTACCTAAAAGCTATACTGTTAATATTGATTTTTTTGGATGCAGAAACAATTGATATAGTGGTGATATGTGGTTAAATTGTTTCCATATATACTACTACAAAGGCTATTACGACTGCAATCGATTTAATGCTAGCTATTGAACACCTGTTGGTGACGGAACGCTTATTCTGGTCAAATTTATTAAATTCTAATTTATTAAATTCTAATCGGCCCTAGCTACTACAGTAGCACAATAATATTTTCTGTAGTTAATAAGTACTGAAAACCTGCTTTTCTAACGTTTTAGCGTACCTAAATACTATATTATAAGTATTGAATTTTTTGGATGCAGAAAAATTTGATACAGTAGTGGTATATGGTTAAATGGTCTCCATATATACTACTACAAAGGCTATGACCACTGCAATCGAATATAAGCCAGTTATTGAGCACCTATAAATGACGGAAAGCATATTCTGGCAATCTTAATTAAATTCTAATTGCCCGTAACCTCTACAGAACACAGTAATATTTTCTGTAGTTAATATTTATTGCAAAACGATCTTTTCAGACGATTTAAAGTACCTAAATACTATACTATTAATATTAAATTTTTTGGATGCATAAAGATTTGATATAATAGTAATATGTTGTTAAATGGCCTCCATATATACTACTACAAGAGCTTTTACCACTGAAATCAATTTTAAGGTAGATGGAGCATCTGTTAGTGACGGCATGCATATTCTGGACCAATTTATTGAATTATAATCCCCCGTAGTCATTACAGAACACAATAATGTTTTCTGTAGTTAATATTTACTGCAAAACGTGCTTTTCAGAAGTTTTAACGTACCTAAAAGCTATACTGTTAATATTGAATTTTTTGGATGCAGAAACAGTTGATATAGTAGTGATATGTGGTTAAATTGTTTCCATATATGCTACTACAGAGGCTATTACGACTGCAATCGATTTAATGCTAGCTATTGAGCACCTGTTGGTGACGGCACGCATATTCTGGACAAATTTATTAAATTCTAATCCCCCGTAGTCACTACAGAACACAATAATATTTTCTGTAGTTAATATTTATTGCAAAACGATTTTTCAAACGATTTAAAGTACCTAAATACTATACTATTAATAGTAAATTTTTTGGATGCATAAAGATTTGATATAATAGTTATATGTTGTTAAATGGCCTCCATAAATACTACTACAAGAGCTTTTACCACTGAAATCAATTTTAAGGTAGTTATTGAGCACTTGTTAGTGACGGCACGCATATTCTGGACAAATTTATTAAATTCTAATCCCCCGTAGTCACTACAGAACACAATAATGTTTTCTGTAGTTAATATTTACTGCAAAACGTGCTTTTCAGACGTTTGAACGTACCTAAAAGCTATACTGTTAATATTGAATTTTTTGGATGCAGAAACAGTTGATGTAGTAGTAATATGTGGTTAAATTGTTTCCATATATACTACTACAATGGCTATTACGACTGCAATCGATTTAATGCTAGCTATTGAGCACCTGTTGGTGACGGCACGCATATTCTGGACAAATTTATTAAATTCTAATCCCCCGTAGTCACTACAGAACACAATAATATTTTCTGTAGTTAATATTTATTGCAAAACGATTTTTCAAACGATTTAAAGTACCTAAATACTATACTATTAATAATAAATTTTTTGGATGCATAAAGATTTGATATAATAGTGATATGTTGTTAAATGGCCTCCATAAATACTACTACAAGAGCTTTTACCACTGAAATCAATTTTAAGGTAGTTATTGAGCACCTGTTGGTGACGGCACGCATATTCTGGACAAATTTATTAAATTCTAATCCCCCGTAGTCACTACAAAACACAATAATAATTTCTGTAGTTAATATTTACTGCAAAACGTGCTTTTCAGACGTTTTAACGTACCTAAAAGCTATACTGTTAATATTGACTTTTTTGGATGCAGAAAAATTTGATATAGTAGTGGTATATGGTTAAATGGTCTCCATATATACTACTACAAGGGCTATGACCACTGCAATCGAATATAAGCCAGTTATTGAGCACCTATAAATGACGGAAAGCATATTCTGGCCATATTAATTAAATTCTAATTGTCCGTAACCTCTACAAAACACAATAATATTTTCTGTAGTTAATATTTATTGCAAAACGATCTTTTCAGACGATTTAAAGTACCTAATACTATACTATTAATATTAAATTTTTTGGATGCTTAAAGATTTGATATAGTAGTGATATGTTGTTAAATAGCCTCCATATATACTACTAAAAAAGCTTTTGCCATTGAAATCAATTTTAAGGTAGTTATTGAGCACCTGTTAGTGACGGCACGCATATTCTGGACAAATTTATTAAATTCTAATCCCCGTAGTAACTACAGAACACAATAATAATTTCTGTAGTTAATATTTACTGCAAAACGATCTTTTCAGACGATTTAAAGTACCTAAAAGCTATACTATTAAATTGAATTTTTTGGATGCAAAAAAATTTGATATAGTAGTGATAAGTTGTTAAATTTCCTCCATATATACTACTAAAAAAACTTTTACCACTGAAATTAATTTTAAGGTAGTTATTGAGCACCTGTTGGTGACGGCACGCATATTCTGGAGAAATTTATTAAATTCTAATCCCCCGTAGTCACTACAGAACACAATAAAATTTTCTGTAGTTAATATTTACTGCAAAACGATCTTTTCAGACGATTTAAAGTACCTAAAAGCTATACTATTAAATTGAATTTTTTGGATGCAAAAAAATTTGATAAAGTACTTAGTGATAAGTTGTTAAATGGCCTCCATATATACTACTAAAAGAGCTTTTACCACTGAAATCAATTTTAAGGTAGTTATTGAGCACCTGTTGGTGACGGCACGCATATTCTGGACAAATTTATTAAATTCTAATCCCCCGTAGTCACTACAGAACACAATAATATTTTCTGTAGTTAATATTTACTGCAAAACGTGCTTTTCAGACGTTTTAACGTACCTAAAGCTATACTGTTAATATTGAATTTTTTGGATGCAGAAAAATTTGATATAGTAGTGGTATATGGTTAAATGGTCTCCATATATACTACTACAAGGGCTATGACCACTGCAATCGAATATAAGCCAGTTATTGGGCACCTACAATTGACGGAAAGCATATTCTGGCCATATTAATTAAATTCTAATTGCCCGTAACCTCTACAGAACACAAGAATATTTTCTGCAGTTAATATTTATTGCAAAACGATCTTTTCAGACGATTTAAAGTACCTAAATACTATACTATTAATATTAAATTTTTTGGATTCATAAAGATTTGATATAGTAGTGATATGTTGTTAAATGGCCTCCATATATACTACTACAAGAGCTTTTACCCCTGAATTCAATTTTAAGGTAGTTATTGAGCACCTGTTGGTGACGGCACGCATATTCTGGACAAATTTATTAAATTCTAATTCCCCGTAGTCACTACAGAACACAATAATATTTTCTGTAGTTAATATTTACTGCAAAACGTGTTTTTCAAACGTTTTAACGTACCTAAAAGCTATACTGTTAATATTGAATTTTTTGGATGCAGAAGAATTTGATATAGTAGTGGTATATGGTTAAATGGTCTCCATATATACTACTACAAGGGCTATGACCACTGCAATCGAATATAAGCCAGTTATTGAGCACCTATAAATGACGTAAAGCATATTCTGGCCATATTAATTAAATTCTAATTGCCCGTAACCTCTACAGAACACAAGAATATTTTCTGTAGTTACTATTTATTGCAAAACGATCTTTTCAGGCGATTTAAAGTACCTAAATACTATAATATTAATATTAAATTTTTTGGATGCATAAAGATTTGATATAGTAGTGATATGTTGTTAAATGTCCTCCATATATACTACTACAAGAGCTTTTACCACTGAAATCAATTTTAAGGTAGTTATTGAACACCTGTTGGTGACGGCACGCATATTTTGGAGAAATTTATTAAATTCTAATCTCCCGTAGTCACTACAGAACACAATAATATTTTCTGTAGTTAATATTTACTGCAAAACGTGCTTTTCAGAGATTTTAACGTACCTAAAAGCTATACTGTTAATATTAAATTTTTTGGATGCAGAAAAATTTGATATAGTAGTGGTATATGGTTAAATGGTCTCCATATATACTACTACAAGGGCTATGACCACTGCAATCGAATATAAGCCAGTTATTGAGCACCTATAAATGACGTAAAGCATATTCTGGCCATATTAATTAAATTCTAATTGCCCGTAACCTCTACAAAACACAATAATATTTTCTGTAGTTAATATTTATTGCAAAACGATCTTTTCAGACGATTTAAAGTACCTAATACTATACTATTAATATTAAATTTTTTGGATGCTTAAAGATTTGATATAGTAGTGATATGTTGTTAAATAGCCTCCATATATACTACTAAAAAAGCTTTTGCCACTGAAATCAATTTTAAGGTAGTTATTGAGCACCTGTTGGTGACGGCACGCATATTCTGGACAAATTTATTAAATTCTAATCCCCCGTAGTCACTACAAAACACAATAATAATTTCTGTAGTTAATATTTACTGCAAAACGTGCTTTTCAGACGTTTTAACGTACCTAAAAGCTATACTGTTAATATTGACTTTTTTGGATGCAGAAAAATTTGATATAGTAGTGGTATATGGTTAAATGGTCTCCATATATACTACTACAAGGGCTATGACCACTGCAATCGAATATAAGCCAGTTATTGAGCACCTATAAATGACGGAAAGCATATTCTGGCCATATTAATTAAATTCTAATTGTCCGTAACCTCTACAAAACACAATAATATTTTCTGTAGTTAATATTTATTGCAAAACGATCTTTTCAGACGATTTAAAGTACCTAATACTATACTATTAATATTAAATTTTTTGGATGCTTAAAGATTTGATATAGTAGTGATATGTTGTTAAATAGCCTCCATATATACTACTAAAAAAGCTTTTGCCACTGAAATCAATTTTAAGGTAGTTATTGAGCACCTGTTAGTGACGGCACGCATATTCTGGACAAATTTATTAAATTCTAATCCCCGTAGTAACTACAGAACACAATAATAATTTCTGTAGTTAATATTTACTGCAAAACGATCTTTTCAGACGATTTAAAGTACCTA
Organism: Agriotes lineatus; assembly: GCA_940337035.1. Classification (NCBI taxonomy): domain Eukaryota; kingdom Metazoa; phylum Arthropoda; class Insecta; order Coleoptera; family Elateridae; genus Agriotes; species Agriotes lineatus. The sequence continues at coordinate 22,980 of CALNHX010004659.1, read as the reverse complement.
AAAGCTATACTATTAAATTGAATTTTTTGGATGCAAAAAAATTTGATATAGTAGTGATAAGTTGTTAAATTTCCTCCATATATACTACTAAAAAAACTTTTACCACTGAAATTAATTTTAAGGTAGTTATTGAGCACTTGTTGGTGACGGCACGCATATTCTGGAGAAATTTATTAAATTCTAATCCCCCGTAGTCACTACAGAACACAATAAAATTTTCTGTAGTTAATATTTACTGCAAAACGATCTTTTCAGACGATTTAAAGTACCTAAAAGCTATACTATTAAATTGAATTTTTTGGATGCAAAAAAATTTGATAAAGTAGTGATAAGTTGTTAAATGGCCTCCATATATACTACTAAAAAAGATTTTACCACTGAAATTAATTTTAAGGTAGTTATTGAACACCTGTTGGTGACGGCACGCATATTTTGGAGAAATTTATTAAATTCTAATCTCCCGTAGTCACTACAGAACACAATAATATTTTCTGTAGTTAATATTTACTGCAAAACGTGCTTTTCAGAGATTTTAACGTACCTAAAAGCTATACTGTTAATATTAAATTTTTTGGATGCAGAAAAATTTGATATAGTAGTGGTATATGGTTAAATGGTCTCCATATATACTACTACAAGGGCTATGACCACTGCAATCGAATATAAGCCAGTTATTGAGCACCTATAAATGACGTAAAGCATATTCTGGCCATATTAATTAAATTCTAATTGCCCGTAACCTCTACAGAACACAATAATATTTTCTGTAGTTAATTTTTATTGCAAAACGCTCTTTTCAGAAGATTTAAAGTACCTAAATACTATACTATTAATATAAAATTTTTTGCATGCATAAAGATTTGATATAGTAGTGATATGTTGTTAAATGGCCACCATATATACTACTACAAGAGCTTTTACCACTGAAATCAATTTTAAGGTAGTTATTGAGCACCTGTTGGTGACGGCACGCATATTCTTGACAAATTTATTAAATTCTAATCTTCCGTAGTCACTACTGAACACAATAATATTTTCTGTAGTTAATATTTACTGCAAAACGTGCTTTTCAGACGTTTTAACGTACCTAAAAGCTATACTGTTAAATTGAATTTTTTGGATGCAAAAAAATTTGATATAGTAGTGGTATATGGTTAAATGGTCTCCATATATACTACTACAAGGGCTATGACCACTGCAATCGAATATAAGCCAGTTATTGAGCACCTATAAATGACGGAAAGCATATTCTGGCCATATTAATTAAATTCTAATTGCCCGTAACCTCCACAGAACACAATAATATTTTCTGTAGTTAATCTTTATTGCAAAACGATCTTTTCAGACGATTTAAAGTACCTAAATACTGTACTATTAATATTAAATTTTTTGGATGCATAAAGATTTGATATAGTAGTGATAAGTTGTTAAATGGCCTCCATATATACTACTAAAAGAGCTTTTACCACTGAAATCAATTTTAAGGTAGTTATTGAGCACCTGTTGGTGACGGCACGCATTTTCTGGACAAATTTATTAAATTCTAATCCCCCGTAGTCACAAAAGAACACAATAATATTTTCTGTAGTTAATATTTACTGCAAAACGTGCTTTTCAGACGTTTTAACGTACCTAAAAGCTATACTGTTAATATTGAATTTTTTGGATGCAGAAAAATTTGATATAGTAGTGGTATATGGTTAAATGGTCTCCATATATACTACTACAAGGGCTATGTCAACTGCAATCGAATATTAGCCAGTTATTGAGCACCTACAATTGACGGAAAGCATATTCTGGCCATATCAATTAAATTATAATCCCCCGTAGTCACTACAGAACACAAGAATATTTTCTGTAGTGAATATTTATTGCAAAATGATCTTTTCAGACGATTTAAAGTACCTAAATACTATACTATTAATATTAAATTTTTTGGATGCATAAAGATTTGATATAGTAGTGATAAGTTGTTAAATGGCCTCCATATATACTACTAAAAGAGCTTTTACCACTGAAATCAATTTTAAGGTAGTTATTGAGCACCTGTTGGTGACGGCACGCATATTTTGGAGAAATTTATTAAATTCTAATCTCCCGTAGTCACTACAGAACACAATAATATTTTCTGTAGTTAATATTTACTGCAAAATGTGCTTTTCAGAGATTTTAACGTACCTAAAAGCTATACTGTTAATATGGAATTTTTTGGATGCAGAAAAATTTGATATAGTAGTGGTATATGGTTAAATGGTCTCCATATATACTACTACAAGGGCTATGACCACTGCAATCGAATATAAACCAGTTATTGAGCACCTATAAATGACGTAAAGCATATTCTGGCCATATTAATTAAATTCTAATTGCCCGTAACCTCTACAGAACACAATAATATTTTCTGTAGTTAATTTTTGTTGCAAAACGATCTTTTCAGAAGATTTAAAGTACCTAAATACTATACTATTAATATAAAATTTTTTGCATGCATAAAGATTTGATATAGTAGTGATATGTTGTTAAATGGCCTCCATATATACTACTAAAAAAGATTTTACCACTGAAATTAATTTTAAGGTAGTTATTGAGCACCTGTTGGTGACGGCACGCATATTCTGGAGAAATTTATTAAATTCTAATCCCCCGTAGTCACTACAGAACACAATAATATTTTCTGTAGTTAATATTTACTGCAAAACGTGCTTTTCAGACGTTTTAACGTACCTAAAAGCTATACTGGTAATATTGAATTTTTTGGATGCAGAAAAATTTTATATAGTAGTGGTATATGGTTAAATGGTATCCATATATACTACTACAAGAGCTATGACCACTGCAATCCAATATAAGCCAGTTATTGAGCACCTACGATTGGCGGAAAGCATATTCTGGCCATATTAATTAAATTCTAATTGCCCGTAACCTCTACAGAACACAATAATATTTTCTGTAGTTAATATTTATTGCAAAACGATCTTTTCAGACGATTTAAAGTACCTAAATACTATACTATTAATATTAAATTTCTTGGATGCATAAAGATTTGATATAGTAGTGATATGTTGTTAAATGGCCACCATATATACTACTACAAGAGCTTTTAAAACTGAAATCAATTTTAAGGTAGTTATTGAGCACCTGTTGGTGACGGCACGCATATTCTTGACAAATTTATTAAATTCTAATCTTCCGTAGTCACTACTGAACACAATAATATTTTCTGTAGTTAATATTTACTGCAAAACGTGCTTTTCAGACGTTTTAACGTACCTAAAAGCTATACTGTTAAATTGAATTTTTTGGATGCAAAAAAATTTGATATAGTAGTGGTATATGGTTAAATGGTCTCCATATATACTACTACAAGGGCTATGACCACTGCAATCGAATATAAGCCAGTTATTGAGCACCTATAAATGACGGAAAGCATATTCTGGCCATATTAATTAAATTCTAATTGCCCGTAACCTCCACAGAACACAATAATATTTTCTGTAGTTAATCTTTATTGCAAAACGATCTTTTCAGACGATTTAAAGTACCTAAATACTGTACTATTAATATTAAATTTTTTGGATGCATAAAGATTTGATATAGTAGTGATAAGTTGTTAAATGGCCTCCATATATACTACTAAAAGAGCTTTTACCACTGAAACCAATTTTAAGGTAGTTATTGAGCACCTGTTGGTGACGGCACGCATATTCTGGAGAAATTTATTAAATTCTAATCCCCCGTAGTCACAACAGAACACAATAATATTTTCTGTAGTTAATATTTACTGCAAAACGTGCTTTTCAGACGTTTTAACGTACCTAAAAGCTATACTGTTAATATTGAATTTTTTGGATGCAGAAAAATTTGATATAGTAGTGGTATATGGTTAAATGGTCTCCATATATACTACTACAAGGGCTATGTCAACTGCAATCGAATATTAGCCAGTTATTGAGCACCTACAATTGACGGAAAGCATATTCTGGCCATATCAATTAAATTATAATCCCCCGTAGTCACTACAGAACACAAGAATATTTTCTGTAGTGAATATTTATTGCAAAATGATCTTTTCAGACGATTTAAAGTACCTAAATACTATACTATTAATATTAAATTTTTTGGATGCATAAAGATTTGATATAGTAGTGATAAGTTGTTAAATGGCCTCCATATATACTACTAAAAGAGCTTTTACCACTGAAATCAATTTTAAGGTAGTTATTGAGCACCTGTTGGTGACGGCACGCATATTCTGGACAAATTTATTAAATTCTAATCTCCCGTAGTCACTACAGAACACAATAATATTTTCTGTAGTTAATATTTACTGCAAAACGTGCTTTTCAGACGTTTTAACGTACCTAAAAGCTATACTGTTAATATTGAATTTTTTGGATGCAGAAAAATTTGATATAGTAGTGGTATATGGTTAAATGGTCTCCATATATACTACTACAAGTGCTATGACCACTGCAATCGAATATAAGCCAGTTATTGGGCACCTATAAATGACGTAAAGCATATTCTGGCCATATTAATTAAATTCTAATTGCCCGTAACCTCTACAGAACACAAGAATATTTTCTGTAGTTAATATTTATTGCAAAACGATCTTTTCAGGGGATTTAAAGTACCTAAATACTATAATATTAATATTAAATTTTTTGGATGCATAAAGATTTGATATAGTAGTGATATGTTGTTAAATGTCCTCCATATATACTACTACAAGAGCTTTTACCACTGAAATCAATTTTAAGGTAGTTATTGAACACCTGTTGGTGACGGCACGCATATTTTGGAGAAATTTATTAAATTCTAATCTCCCGTAGTCACTACAGAACACAATAATATTTTCTGTAGTTAATATTTACTGCAAAACGTGCTTTTCAGAGATTTTAACGTACCTAAAAGCTATACTGTTAATATTAAATTTTTTGGATGCAGAAAAATTTGATATAGTAGTGGTATATGGTTAAATGGTCTCCATATATACTACTACAAGGGCTATGACCACTGCAATCGAATATAAGCCAGTTATTGAGCACCTATAAATGACGTAAAGCATATTCTGGCCATATTAATTAAATTCTAATTGCCCGTAACCTCTACAGAACACAATAATATTTTCTGTAGTTAATTTTTATTGCAAAACGCTCTTTTCAGAAGATTTAAAGTACCTAAATACTATACTATTAATATAAAATTTTTTGCATGCATAAAGATTTGATATAGTAGTGATATGTTGTTAAATGGCCACCATATATACTACTACAAGAGCTTTTACCACTGAAATCAATTTTAAGGTAGTTATTGAGCACCTGTTGGTGACGGCACGCATATTCTTGACAAATTTATTAAATTCTAATCTTCCGTAGTCACTACTGAACACAATAATATTTTCTGTAGTTAATATTTACTGCAAAACGTGCTTTTCAGACGTTTTAACGTACCTAAAAGCTATACTGTTAAATTGAATTTTTTGGATGCAAAAAAATTTGATATAGTAGTGGTATATGGTTAAATGGTCTCCATATATACTACTACAAGGGCTATGACCACTTCAATCGAATATAAGCCAGTTATTGAGCACCTATAAATGACGGAAAGCATATTCTGGCCATATTAATTAAATTCGAATTGCCCGTAACCTCCACAGAACACAATAATATTTTCTGTAGTTAATCTTTATTGCAAAACGATCTTTTCAGACGATTTAAAGTACCTAAATACTGTACTATTAATATTAAATTTTTTGGATGCATAAAGATTTGATATAGTAGTGATAAGTTGTTAAATGGCCTCCATATATACTACTAAAAGAGCTTTTACCACTGAAATCAATTTTAAGGTAGTTATTGAGCACCTGTTGGTGACGGCACGCATATTCTGGACATTTTTATTAAATTCTAATCCCCCGTAGTCACAACAGAACACAATAATATTTTCTGTAGTTAATATTTACTGCAAAACGTGCTTTTCAGACGTTTTAACGTACCTAAAAGCTATACTGTTAATATTGAATTTTTTGGATGCAGAAAAATTTGATATAGTAGTGGTATATGGTTAAATGGTCTCCATATATACTACTACAAGGGCTATGTCAACTGCAATCGAATATTAGCCAGTTATTGAGCACCTACAATTGACGGAAAGCATATTCTGGCCATATCAATTAAATTATAATCCCCCGTAGTCACTACAGAACACAAGAATATTTTCTGTAGTGAATATTTATTGCAAAATGACGATTTAAAGTACCTAAATACTATACTATTAATATTAAATTTTTTGGATGCATAAAGATTTGGTATAGTAGTGATAAGTTGTTAAATGGCCTCCATATATACTACTAAAAGAGCTTTTACCACTGAAATCAATTTTAAGGTAGTTATTGAGCACCTGTTGGTGACGGCACGCATATTTTGGAGAAATTTATTAAATTCTAATCTCCCGTAGTCACTACAGAACACAATAATATTTTCTGTAGTTAATATTTACTGCAAAACGTGCTTTTCAGAGATTTTAACGTACCTAAAAGCTATACTGTTAATATTGAATTTTTTGGATGCAGAAAAATTTGATATAGTAGTGGTATATGGTTAAATGGTCTCCATATATACTAATACAAGGGCTATGACCACTGCAATCGAATATAAACCAGTTATTGAGCACCTATAAATGACGTAAAGCATATTCTGGCCATATTAATTAAATTCTAATTGCCCGTAACCTCTACAGAACACAATAATATTTTCTGTAGTTAATTTTTGTTGCAAAACGATCTTTTCAGAAGATTTAAAGTACCTAAATACTATACTATTAATATAAATTTTTTTGCATGCATAAAGATTTGATATAGTAGTGATATGTTGTTAAATGTCCTCCATATATACTACTACAAGAGCTTTTACCACTGAAATCAATTTTAAGGTAGTTATTGAACACCTGTTGGTGACGGCACGCATATTTTGGAGAAATTTATTAAATTCTAATCTCCCGTAGTCACTACAGAACACAATAATATTTTCTGTAGTTAATATTTACTGCAAAACGTGCTTTTCAGAGATTTTAACGTACCTAAAAGCTATACTGTTAATATTAAATTTTTTGGATGCAGAAAAATTTGATATAGTAGTGGTATATGGTTAAATGGTCTCCATATATACTACTACAAGGGCTATGACCACTGCAATCGAATATAAGCCAGTTATTGAGCACCTATAAATGACGTAAAGCATATTCTAGCCATATTAATTAAATTCTAATTGCCCGTAACCTCTACAGAACACAATAATATTTTCTGTAGTTAATTTTTATTGCAAAACGCTCTTTTCAGAAGATTTAAAGTACCTAAATACTATACTATTAATATAAATTTTTTTGCATGCATAAAGATTTGATATAGTAGTGATATGTTGTTAAATGTCCTCCATATATACTACTACAAGAGCTTTTACCACTGAAATCAATTTTAAGGTAGTTATTGAACACCTGTTGGTGACGGCACGCATATTTTGGAGAAATTTATTAAATTCTAATCTCCCGTAGTCACTACAGAACACAATAATATTTTCTGTAGTTAATATTTACTGCAAAACATGCTTTTCAGACGTTTTAACGTACCTAAAAGCAATACTGTTAATATTGAATTTTTTGGATGCAGAAAAATTTGATATAGTAGTGGTATATGGTTAACTGGTCTCCATATATACTACTACAAGGGCTATGACCACTGCAATCGAATATAAGCCAGTTATTGAGCACCTACAATTGACGGAAAGCATATTCTGGCCATATCAATTAAATTATAATCCCCCGTAGTCACTACAGAACACAAGAATATTTTCTGTAGTTAATATTTATTGCAAAATGATCTTTTCAGACGATTTAAAGTACCTAAATACTATACTATTAATATTAAATTTTTTGGATGCATAAAGATTTGATATAGTAGTGATAAGTTGTTAAATGGCCTCCATATATACTACTAAAAGAGCTTTTACCACTGAAATCAATTTTAAGGTAGTTATTGAGCACCTGTTGGTGACGGCACGCATATTTTGGAGAAATTTATTAAATTCTAATCTCCCGTAGTCACTACAGAATACAATAATATTTTCTGTAGTTAATATTTACTGCAAAACGTGCTTTTCAGAGATTTTAACGTACCTAAAAGCTATACTGTTAATATTGAATTTTTTGGATGCAGAAAAATTTGATATAGTAGTGGTATATGGTTAAATGGTCTCCATATATACTACTACAAGGGCTATGACCACTGCAATCGAATATAAGCCAGTTATTGAGCACCTATAAATGACGTAAAGCATATTCTGGCCATATTAATTAAATTCTAATTGCCCGTAACCTCTACAGAACACAATAATATTTTCTGTAGTTAATTTTTATTGCAAACCGATCTTTTCAGAAGATTTAAAGTACCTAAATACTACACTATTAATATAAAATTTTTTGCATGCATAAAGATTTGATATAGTAGTGATATGTTGTTAAATGGCCACCATATATACTACTACAAGAGCTTTTACCACTGAAATCAATTTTAAGGTAGTTATTGAGCACCTGTTGGTGACGGCACGCATATTCTGGAGAAATTTATTAAATTCTAATCCCCCGTAGTCACTACAGAACACAATAATATTTTCTGTAGTTAATATTTACTGCAAAACGTGCTTTTTAGACGTTTTAACGTACCTAAAAGCTGTACTGGTAATATTGAATTTTTTGGATGCAGAAACATTTGATATAGTAGTGGTATATGGTTAAATGGTCTCCATGTATACTACTACAAGGGCTATGACCACTGCAATCGAATATAAGCCAGTTATTGAGCACCTACAATTGACGGAAAGCATATTCTGGCCACAATAATTAAATTCTAATTGCCCGTAACCTCTACAGAACACAATAATATTTTCTGTAGTTAATATTTATTGCAAAACGATCTTTTCAGACGATTTAAAGTACCTAAATACTATACTATTAATATTAAATTTTTTGGATGCATAAAGATTTGATATAGTAGTGATAAGTTGTTAAATGGCCTCCATATATACTACTAAAAGAGCTTTTACCGCTGAAATCAATTTTAAGGTAGTTATTGAGCACCTGTTGGTGACGGCACGCATATTCTGGACAAATTTATTAAATTCTAATCCCCCGTAGTCACTACAGAACACAATAATATTTTCTGTAGTTAATATTTACTGCAAAACGTGCTTTTCAGACGTTTTAACGTACCTAAAAGCTATACTGTTAATATTGAATTTTTTGGATGCAGAAAAATTTGATATAGTAGTGGTATATGGTTAAATGGTCTCCATATATACTACTACAAGGGCTATGACAACTGCAATCGAATATAAGCCAGTTATTGAGCACCTACAATTGACGGAAAGCATATTCTGGCCATATTAATTAAATTCTAATCCCCCGTAGTCACTACAGAACACAAGAATATTTTCTGTAGTTAATATTTATTGCAAAACGATCTTTTCAGACGATTTAAAGTACCTAAATACTATACTATTAATATTAAATTTTTTGGATGCATAAAGATTTGATATAGTAGTGATAAGTTGTTAAATGGCCTCCATATATACTACTAAAAGAGCTTTTACCACTAAAATCAATTTTAAGATAGTTATTGAGCACCTGTTGGTGACGGCACGCATATTCTGGAGAAATTTATTAAATTCTAATCCCCCGTAGTCACTACAGAACACAATAATATTTTCTGTAGTTAATATTTACTGCAAAACGTGCTTTTTAGACGTTTTAACGTACCTAAAAGCTATACTGTTAATATTAAATTTTTTGGATGCAGAAAAATTTGATATAGTAGTGGTATATGGTTAAATGGTCTCTATATATACTACTACAAGGGCTATGACCACTGCAATCGAATATAAGCCAGTTATTGAGCACCTACAATTGACGGAAAGCATATTCTGGCCATATTAATTAAATTCTAATTGCCCGTAACCTCTACAGAACACAAGAATATTTTCTGTAGTTAATATTTATTGCAAAACGATCTTTTCAGACGATTTAAAGTACCTAAATACTATACTATTAATATTAAATTTTTTGGATGCATAAAGATTTGATATAGTAGTGATATGTTGTTAAATGGCCTCCATATATACTACTACAAGAACTTTTACCAATGAAATCAATTTTAAGGTAGTTATTGAGCACCTGTTGGTGACGGCACGCATATTTTGGAGAAATTTATTAAATTCTAATCTCCCGTTGTCACTACAGAACACAATAATATTTTCTGTAGTTAATATTTACAGCAAAACGTGCTTTTCAGACGTTTTAACGTACTTAAAGCTATACTGTTAATATTGAATTTTTTGGATGCAGAAAAATTTGATATAGTAGTGGTATATGGTTAAATGGTCTCCATATATACTACTACAAGGGCTATGACCACTGCAATCGAATATAAGCCAGTTATTGAGCACCTATAAATGACGTAAAGCATATTCTGGCCATATTAATTAAATTCTAATTGCCCGTAACCTCTACAGAACACAATAATATTTTCTGTAGTTAATATTTATTGCGAAACGATCTTTTCAGAAGATTTAAAGTACCTAAATACTATACTATTAATATAAAATTTTTTGCATGCATAAAGATTTGATATAGTAGTGATATGTTGTTAAATGGCCTCCATATATACTACTACAAGAGCTTTTACCACTGAAATCAATTTTAAGGTAGTTATTTAGCACCTGTTGGTGACGGCACGCATATTCTTGACAAATTTATTAAATTCTAATCTCCCGTAGTCACTACTGAACACAATAATATTTTCTGTAGTTAATATTTACTGCAAAACGTGCTTTTCAGACGTTTTAACGTACCTAAAAGCTATACTGTTAAATTGAATTTTTTGGATTCAAAAAAATTTGATATAGTAGTGGTATATGGTTAAATGGTCTCCATATATACTACTACAAGGGCTATGACCACTGCAATCGAATATAAGCCAGTTATTGAGCACCTATAAATGACGGAAAGCATATTCTGGCCATATTAATTAAATTCTAATTGCCCGTAACCTCTACAGAACACAATAATATTTTCTGTAGTTGATATTTATTGCAAAACGATCTTTTCAGACGATTTAAAGTACCTAAATACTATACTATTAATATTAAATTTTTTGGATGCATAAAGATTTGATATAGGAGTGATAGGTTGTTAAATGGCCTCTATATATACTACTAAAAGAGCTTTTACCACTGAAATCAATTTTAAGGTAGTTATTGAGCACCTGTTGGTGACGGCACGCATATTCTGGACAAATTTATTAAACTCTTATCCCCCGTAGTCACAACAGAACACAATAATATTTTCTGTAGTTAATATTTACTGCAAAACGTGCTTTTCAGACGTTTTAACGTACCTAAAAGCTGTACTGGTAATATTTAATTTTTTGGATGCAGAAACATTTGATATAGTAGTGGTATATGGTTAAATGGTCTCCATATATACTACTACAAGGGCTATGACCACTGCAATCGAATATAAGCCAGTTATTGAGCACCTACAATTGACGGAAAACATATTCTGGCCATATTAATTAAATTCTAATTGCCCGTAACCTCCACAGAACTCAATAATATTTTCTGTAGTTAATATATGTTGCAAAACGATCTTTTCAGACGATTTAAAGTACCTAAATACTATACTATTAATATTAAATTTTTTGGATGCATAAATATTTGATATAGTAGTGATAAGTTGTTAAATGGCCTCCATATATACTACTAAAAGAGCTTTTACCACTGAAATCAATTTTAAGGTAGTTATTGAGCACCTGTTGGTGACGGCACGCATATTCTGGAGAAATTTATTAAATTCTAATCCCCCGTAGTCACTACAGAACACAATAATATTTTCTGTAATTAATATTTACTGCAAAACGTGCTTTTCAGACGTTTTCACGTACCTAAAAGCTATATTGTTAATATTGAATTTTTTGGATGCAGAAAAATTTGATATAGTAGTGGTATATGGTTAAATTGTCTCCATATATACTACTACAAGGGCTATGACCACTGCAATCGAATATAAGCCAGTTATTGAGCACCTATAAATGACGGAAAGCATATTCTGGCCATATTAATTAAATTCTAATTGCCCGTAACCTCTACAGAACACAATAATATTTTCTGTAGTTAATATTTATTGCAAAACGATCTTTTCAGACGATTTAAAGTACCTAAATACTATACTATTAATATTAAATTTTTTGGATGCATAAAGATTTGATATAGTAGTGATAAGTTGTTAAATGGCCTCCATATATACTACTAAAAGAGCTTTTACCACTGAAATCAATTTTAAGGTAGTTATTGAGCACCTGTTGGTGACGGCACGCATATTCTGGACAAATTTATTAAACTCTTATCCCCCGTAGTCACAACAGAACACAATAATATTTTCTGTAGTTAATATTTACTGCAAAACGTGCTTTTCAGACGTTTTAACGTACCTAAAAGCTGTACTGGTAATATTTAATTTTTTGGATGCAGAAACATTTGATATAGTAGTGGTATATGGTTAAATGGTCTCCATATATACTACTACAAGGGCTATGACCACTGCAATCGAATATAAGCCAGTTATTGAGCACCTACAATTGACGAAAAGCATATTCTGGCCATATTAATTAAATTCTAATTGCCCGTAACCTCCACAGAACTCAATAATATTTTCTGTAGTTAATATATGTTGCAAAACGATCTTTTCAGACGATTTAAAGTACCTAAATACTATACTATTAATATTAAATTTTTTGGATGCATAAAGATTTGATATAGTAGTGATATGTTGTTAAATGGCCTCCATATATACTACTAAAAGAGCTTTTACCACTGAAATCAATTTTAAGGTAGTTATTGAGCACCTGTTGGTGACGGCACGCATATTCTGGAGAAATTTATTAAATTCTAATCCCCCGTAGTCACTACAGAACACAATAATATTTTCTGTAGTTAATATTTACTGCAAAACGTGCTTTTCAGACGTTTTCACGTACCTAAAAGCTATACTGTTAATATTGAATTTTTTGGAAGCAGAAAAATTTGATATAGTAGTGGTATATGGTTAAATGGTCTCCATATATACTACTACAAGGGCTATGTCAACTGCAATCGAATATAAGCCAGTTATTGAGCACCTACAATTGACGGAGAGCATATTCTGGCCATATCAATTAAATTATAATCCCCCGTAGTCACTACAGAACACAAGAATATTTTCTGTAGTTAATATTTATTGCAAAATGATTTTTTCAGTCGATTTAAAGTACCTAAATACTATACTATTAATATTAAATTTTTTGGATGCATAAAGATTTGATATAGTAGTGATAAGTTGTTAAATGGCCTCCATATATACTACTAAAAAAGCTTTTACCACTGAAATCAATTTTAAGGTAGTTATTGAGCACCTGTTGGTGACGGCACGCATATTCTTGACAAATTTATTAAATTCTAATCTCCCGTAGTCACTACTGAACACAATAATATTTTCTGTAGTTAATATTCACTGCAAAACGTGCTTTTCAGACGTTTTAACGTACCTAAAAGCTATACTGTTAAATTGAATTTTTTGGATTCAAAAAAATTTGATATAGTAGTGGTATATGGTTAAATGGTCTCCATATATACTACTACAAGGGCTATGACCACTGCAATCGAATATAAGCCAGTTATTGAGCACCTACAATTGACGAAAAGCATATTCTGGCCATATTAATTAAATTCTAATTGCCCGTAACCTCCACAGAACTCAATAATATTTTCTGTAGTTAATATATGTTGCAAAACGATCTTTTCAGACGATTTAAAGTACCTAAATACTATACTATTAATATTAAATTTTTTGGATGCATAAAGATTTGATATAGTAGTGATATGTTGTTAAATGGCCTCCATATATACTACTAAAAGAGCTTTTACCACTGAAATCAATTTTAAGGTAGTTATTGAGCACCTGTTGGTGACGGCACGCATATTCTGGAGAAATTTATTAAATTCTAATCCCCCGTAGTCACTACAGAACACAATAATATTTTCTGTAGTTAATATTTACTGCAAAACGTGCTTTTCAGACGTTTTCACGTACCTAAAAGCTATACTGTTAATATTGAATTTTTTGGAAGCAGAAAAATTTGATATAGTAGTGGTATATGGTTAAATGGTCTCCATATATACTACTACAAGGGCTATGTCAACTGCAATCGAATATAAGCCAGTTATTGAGCACCTACAATTGACGGAGAGCATATTCTGGCCATATCAATTAAATTATAATCCCCCGTAGTCACTACAGAACACAAGAATATTTTCTGTAGTTAATATTTATTGCAAAATGATTTTTTCAGTCGATTTAAAGTACCTAAATACTATACTATTAATATTAAATTTTTTGGATGCATAAAGATTTGATATAGTAGTGATAAGTTGTTAAATGGCCTCCATATATACTACTAAAAAAGCTTTTACCACTGAAATCAATTTTAAGGTAGTTATTGAGCACCTGTTGGTGACGGCACGCATATTCTTGACAAATTTATTAAATTCTAATCTCCCGTAGTCACTACTGAACACAATAATATTTTCTGTAGTTAATATTCACTGCAAAACGTGCTTTTCAGACGTTTTAACGTACCTAAAAGCTATACTGTTAAATTGAATTTTTTGGATTCAAAAAAATTTGATATAGTAGTGGTATATGGTTAAATGGTCTCCATATATACTACTACAAGGGCTATGACCACTGCAATCGAATATAAGCCAGTTATTGAGCACCTATAAATGACGGAAAGCATATTCTGGCCATATTAATTAAATTCTAATTGCCCGTAACCTCTACAGAACACAATAATATTTTCTGTAATTAATATTTATTGCAAAACGATCTTTTCAGACGATTTAAAGTACCTAAATACTATACTATTAATATTAAATTTTTTGGATGCATAAAGATTTGATATAGTAGTGATAAGTTGTTAAATGGCCTCCATATATACTACTAAAAGAGCTTTTACCACTGAAATCAATTTTAAGGTAGTTATTGAGCACCTGTTGGTGACGGCACGCATATTGTGGACAAATTTATTAAACTCTTATCCCCCGTAGTCACAACAGAACACAATAATATTTTCTGTAGTTAATATTTACTGCAAAACGTGCTTTTCAGACGTTTTAACGTACCTAAAAGCTGTACTGGTAATATTTAATTTTTTGGATGCAGAAACATTTGATATAGTAGTGGTATATGGTTAAATGGTCTCCATATATACTACTACAAGGGCTATGACCACTGCAATCGAATATAAGCCAGTTATTGAGCACCTACAATTGACGGAAAGCATATTCTGGCCATATTAATTAAATTCTAATTGCCCGTAACCTCCACAGAACTCAATAATATTTTCTGTAGTTAATATATGTTGCAAAACGATCTTTTCAGACGATTTAAAGTACCTAAATACTATACTATTAATATTAAATTTTTTTGATGCATAAAGATTTGATATAGTAGTGATAAGTTGTTAAATGGCCTCCATATATACTACTAAAAGAGCTTTTACCACTGAAATCAATTTTAAGGTAGTTATTGAGCACCTGTTGGTGACGGCACGCATATTCTGGAGAAATTTATTAAATTGTAATCCCTCGTAGTCACTACAGAACACAATAATATTTTCTGTAGTTAATATTTACTGCAAAACGTGCTTTTTAGACGTTTTAACGTACCTAAAAGCTATACTGTTAATATTAAATTTTTTGGATGCAGAAAAATTTGATATAGTAGTGGTATATGGTTAAATGGTCTCTATATATACTACTACAAGGGCTATGACCACTGCAATCGAATTTAAGCCAGTTATTGAGCACCTACAATTGACGGAAAGCATATTCTGGCCATATTATTTAAATTCTAATTGCCCGTAACCTCTACAGAACACAATAATATTTTCTGTATTTAATATTTATTGCAAAACGATCCTTTCAGACGGTTTAAAGTACCTAAATACTATAATATTAATATTAAATTTTTTGGATGCATAAAGATTTGATATAGTAGTGATATGTTGTTAAATGGCCTCCATATATACTACTACAAGAGCTTTTACCACTGAAATCAATTTTAAGGTAGTTATTGAGCACCTGTTGGTGACGGCACGCATATTTTGGAGAAATTTATTAAATTCTAATCTCCCGTTGTTACTACAGAACACAATAATATTTTCTGTATTTAATATTTATTGCAAAACGATCTTTTCAGAAGATTTAAAGTACCTAAATACTATACTATTAATATAAAATTTTTTGCATGCATAAAGATTTGATATAGTAGTGATATGTTGTTAAATGGCTTCCATATATACTACTACAAGAGCTTTTACCACTGAAATCAATTTTAAGGTAGTTATTGAGCACCTGTTGGTGACGGCACGCATATTCTTGACAAATTTATTAAATTCTAATCCCCCGTAGTCACTACTGAACACAATAATATTTTCTGTAGTTAATATTTACTGCAAAACGTGCTTTTCAGACGTTTTAACGTACCTAAAAGCTATACTGTTAAATTGAATTTTTTTGATTCAAAAAAATTTGATATAGTAGTGGTATATGGTTAAATGGTCTCCATATATACTACTACAAGGGCTTTGACCACTGCAATCGAATATAAGCCAGTTATTGAGGACCTATAAATGACGGAAAGCATATTCTGGCCATATTAATTAAATTCTAATTGCCCGTAACCTCTACAGAACACAATAATATTTTCTGTAGTTAATATTTATTGCAAAACGATCTTTTCAGAAGATTTAAAGTACCTAAATACTATACTATTAATATTAAATTTTTTGGATGCATAAAGATTTGATATAGTAGTGATAAGTTGTTAAATGGCCTCCATATATACTACTAAAAGAGCTTTTACCACTGAAATCAATTTTAAGGTAGTTATTGAGCACCTGTTGGTGACGGCACGCATATTCTGGACAAATTTATTAAATTCTAATCCCCCGTAGTCACAACACAACACAATAATATTTCTGTAGTTAATATTTACTGCAAAACGTGCTTTTCAGACGTTTTAACGTACCTAAAAGCTATACTGTTAAATTGAATTTTTTGGATGCAAAAAAATTTGATATAGTAGTGGTATATGGTTAAATGGTCTCCATATATACTACTACAAGGGCTATGACCACTGCAATCGAATATAAGCCAGTTATTAAGCACCTATAAATGACGGAAAGCATATTCTGGCCATATTAATTAAATTCTAATTGGCCGTAACCTCTACAGAACACAATAATATTTTCTGTAGTTAATATTTATTGCAAAACGATCTTTTCAGACGATTTAAAGTACCTAAATATTATACTATTAATATTAAATTTTTTGGATGCATAAAGATGTGATATAGTAGTGATATGTTGTAAAATGGCCTCCATATATACTACTAAAGGAGCTTTTATGACTGAAATCAATTTTAAGGTAGTTATTGAGCACCTGTTGGTGACGGCACGCATATTCTGGACAAATTTATTAAATTCTAATCCCGCGTAGTCACTACAAAACACAATAATATTTTCTGTAGTTAATATTTACTGCAAAACGTGCTTTTCAGACGTTTTAACGTACCTAAAATCTATACTGTTAATATTGAATTTTTTGGATGCAGAAAAATTTACTATAGTAGTGGTATATGGTTAAATGATCTCCATATATACTACTACAAGGGCTATGACCACTGCAATCGAATATAAGCCAGTTATTGAGCACCTATAAATGACGAAAAGCATATTCTGGCCATATTAATTAAATTCTAATTGCCCGTAACCTCTACAGAACACAATAATATTTTCTGTAGTTAATATTTACTGCAAAACGTGCTTTTCAGACGTTTTAACGTACCTAAAAGCTATACTGTTAATATTGAATTTTTTGGATGCAGAAAAATTTGATATAGTAGTGGTATATGGTTAAATGGTCTCCATATATACTACTACAAGGGCTATGACCACTGCAATCGAATATAAGCCAGTTATTGAGCACCTATAAATGACGGAAAGCATATTCTGGCCCTATTAATTAAATTCTAATTGCCCGTTACCTCTACAGAACACTATAATGTTTTCTGTAGTTAATATTTATTGCAAAACGATCTTTTCAGACGATTTAAAGTACCTAAATACTATACTATTAATATTAAATTTCTTGGATGCATAAAGATTTGATATAGTAGTGATATGTTGTTAAATGGCCTCCATATATACTACTACAAGAGCTTTTACCACTGAAATCAATTTTAAGGTAGTTATTGAGCACCTGTTGGTGACGGCACGCATATTCTGGACAAATTTATTAAATTCTAATCCCCCGTAGTCACTACAGAACACAATAATAATTTCTGTAGTTAATATTTACTGCAAAACGTGCTTTTCAGACGTTTTAACGTACCTAAAAGCTATACTGTTAATATTGAATTTTTTGGATGCAGAAAAAGTTACTATAGTAGTGGTATATGGTTAAATGATCTCCATATATACTACTACAAGGGCTATGACCACTGCAATCGAATATAAGCCAGTTATTGAGCACCTATAAATGACGGAAAGCATATTCTGGCCATATTAATTAAATTCTAATTGCCCGTAACCTCTACAGAACACAATAAAATTTTCTGTAGTTAATATTTACTGCAAAACGTGCTTTTCAGACGTTTCAACGTACCTAAAAGCTATACTGTAAAATTGAATTTTTTGGATGCAAAAAAATTTGTTATAGTAGTGGTATATGGTTAAGTGGTCTCCATATATACTACTACAAGGGCTATGACCACTGCAATCGAATATAAGCCAGTTATTGAGCACCTATAAATGACGGAAAGCATATTCTGGCCATATTAATTAAATTCTAATTGCCCGTAACCTCTACAGAACACAATAATATTTTCTGTAGTTAATCTTTATTGCAAAACGATCTTTTCAGACGATTTAAAGTACCTAAATACTATACTATTAATATTAAATTTTTTGGATGCATAAAGATCTGATATAGTAGTGATAAGTTGTTAAATGGCCTCCATATATACTACTAAAAGAGCTTTTACCACTGAAATCAATTTTAAGGTAGTTATTGAGCACCTGTTGGTGACGGCACGCTAATTCTGGAGAAATTTATTAAATTCTAATCCCCCGTAGTCACTACAGAACACAATAATATTTTCTGTAGTTAATATTTACTGCAAAACGTGCTTTTCAGACGTTTTAACGTACCTAAAAGCTATACTGTTAATATTGAATTTTTTGGATGCAGAAAAATTTGATATAGTAGTGGTATATGGTTAAATGGTCTCCATATATACTACTACAAGGGCTATGTCAACTGCAATCGAATATAAGCCAGTTATTGAGCACCTACAATTGACGGAAAGCATATTCTGGCCATATCAATTAAATTATAATCCCCCGTAGTCACTACAGAACACAAGAATATTTTCTGTAGTTAATATTTATTGCAAAATGATCTTTTCAGACGATTTAAAGTACCTAAATACTATACTATTAATATTAAATTTTTTGGATGTATAAAGATTTGATATAGTAGTGATAAGTTGTTAAATGGCCTTCATATATACTACTAAAAGAGCTTTTACCACTGAAATCAATTTTAAGGTAGTTATTGAGCACCTGTTGGTGACGGCACGCTAATTCTGGAGAAATTTATTAAATTCTAATCCCCCGTAGTCACTACAGAACACAATAATATTTTCTGTAGTTAATATTTACTGCAAAACGTGCTTTTTAGACGTTTTAACGTACCTAAAAGCTGTACTGGTAATATTGAATTTTTTGGATGCAGAAACATTTGATATAGTAGTGGTATATGGTTAAATGGTCTCCATATATACTACTACAAGGGCTATGACCACTGCAATCGAATATAAGCCAGTTATTGAGCACCTACAATTGACGGAAAGCATATTCTGGCCACATTAATTAGATTCTAATTGCCCGTAACCTCTACAGAACACAATAATATTTTCTGTAGTTAATATTTATTGCAAAACGATCTTTTCAGACGATTTAAAGTACCTAAATACTATACTATTAATATTAAATTTTTTGGATGCATAAAGATTTGATATAGTAGTGATAAGTTGTTAAATGGCCTCCATATATGCTACTAAAAGAGCTTTTACCACTGAAATCAATTTTAAGGTAGTTATTGAGCACCTGTTGGTGACGGCACGCATATTCTGGACAAATTTATTAAATTCTAATCCCCCGTAGTCACTACAGAACACAATAATATTTTCTGTAGTTAATATTTACTGCAAAACGTGCTTTTCAAACGTTTTAACGTACCTAAAAGCTATACTGTTAATATTGAATTTTTTGGATGCAGAAAAATTTGATATAGTAGTGGTATATGGTTAAATGGTCTCCATATATACTACTACAAAGGCTATGACAACTGCAATGGAATATAAGCCAGTTATTGAGCACCTACAATTGACGGAAAACATATTCTGGCCATATTAATTAAATTCTAATCCCCCGTAGTCACTACAGAACACAAGAATATTTTCTGTAGTTAATATTTATTGCAAAACGATCTTTTCAGACGATTTAAAGTACCTAAATACTATACTATTAATATTAAATTTTTTGGATGCATAAAGATTTGATATAGTAGTGATAAGTTGTTAAATGGCCTCCATATATACTACTAAAAGAGCTTTTACCACTAAAATCAATTTTAAGGTAGTTATTGAGCACCTGTTGGTGACGGCACGCATATTCTGGAGAAATTTATTAAATTCTAATCCCCCGTAGTCACTACAGAACACAATAATATTTTCTGTAGTTAATATTTACTGCAAAACGTGCTTTTTAGACGTTTTAACGTACCTAAAAGCTATACTGTTAATATTAAATTTTTTGGATGCAGAAAAATTTGATATAGTAGTGGTATATGGTTAAATGGTCTATACTACTACAAGGGCTATGACCACTGCAATCGAATATAAGCCAGTTATTGAGCACCTACAATTGACGGAAAGCATATTCTGGCCATATTAATTAAATTCTAATTGCCCGTAACCTCTACAGAACACAATAATATTTTCTGTAGTTAATATTTATTGCAAAACGATCTTTTCAGACGATTTAAAGTACCTAAATACTATACTATTAATATTAAATTTTTTGGATGCATAAAGATTTGATATAGTAGTGATATGTTGTTAAATGGCCTCCATATATACTACTACAAGAGCTTTTACCACTGAAATCAATTTTAAGGTAGTGATTGAGCACCTGTTGGTGACGGCACGCATATTTTGGAGAAATTTATTAAATTCTAATCTCCCGTTCTCACTACAGAACACAATAATATTTTCTGTAGTTAATATTTACTGCAAAACGTGCTTTTCAGACGTTTTAACGTACTTAAAAGCTATACTGTTAATATTGAATTTTTTGGATGCAGAAAAATTTGATATAGTAGTGGTATATGGTTAAATGGTCTCCATATATACTACTACAAGGGCTATGACCACTGCAATCGAATATAAGCCAGTTATTGAGCACCTATAAATGACGTAAAGCATATTCCGGCCATATTAATTAAATTCTAATTGCCCGTAACCTCTACAGAACACAATAATATTTTCTGTAGTTAATATTTATTGCAAAACGATCTTTTCAGAAGATTTAAAGTACCTAAATACTATACTATTAATATAAATATTTTTGCATGCATAAAGATTTGATATAGTAGTGATATGTTGTTAAATGGCCTCCATATATACTACTACAAGAGCTTTTACCACTGAAATCAATTTTAAGGTAGTTATTGAGCACCTGTTGGTGACGGCACGCATATTCTTGACAAATTTATTAAATTCTAATCTCCCGTAGTCACTACTGAACACAATAATATTTTCTGTAGTTAATATTTACTGCAAAACGTGCTTTTCAGACGTTTTAACGTACCTAAAAGCTATACTGTTAAATTGAATTTTTTGGATTCAAAAAAATTTGATATAGTAGTGGTATATGGTTAAATGGTCTCCATATATACTACTACAAGAGCTATGACCACTGCAATCGAATATAAGCCAGTTATTGAGCACCTACAATTGACGGAAAGCATATTCTGGCCACATTAATTAAATTCTAATTGCCCGTAACCTCTACAGAACACAATAATATTTTCTGTAGTTAATATTTATTGCAAAACGATCTTTTCAGACGATTTAAAGTACCTAAATACTATGCTATTAATATTAAATTTTTTGCATGCATAAAGATTTGATATAGTAGTGATATGTTGTTAAATGGCCTCCATATATACTACTAAAAGAGCTTTTACCACTAAAATCAATTTTCAGGTAGTTATTGAGCAGCTGTTGGTGACGGCACGCATATTCTGGAGAAATTTATTAAATTCTAATCCCCCGTAGTCACTACAGAACACAATAATATTTTCTGTAGTTAATATTTACTGCAAAACGTGCTTTTTAGACGTTTTAACGTACCTAAAAGCTATACTGTTAATATTAAATTTTTTGGATGCAGAAAAATTTGATATAGTAGTGGTATATGGTTAAATGGTCTATACTACTACAAGGGCTATGACCACTGCAATCGAATATAAGCCAGTTATTGAGCACCTACAATTGACGGAAAGCATATTCTGGCCATATTAATTAAATTCTAATTGCCCGTAACCTCCACAGAACTCAATAATATTTTCTGTAGTTAATATATGTTGCAAAACGATCTTTTCAGCCGATTTAAAGTACCTAAATACTATACTATTAATATTAAATTTTTTGGATGTATAAAGATTTGATATAGTAGTGATAAGTTGTTAAATGGCCTCCATATAT
>CALNHX010004658.1:0-122337 GCA_940337035.1 Agriotes lineatus | reverse complement strand
TACGAGCGAGTGATGCAAAGGGAGTGGATGAATTTATCACGAACATGGAAAAATCACTTTTATAACATATTCAGCGTGCTATTTTTTCTAATATCATTACAAATCTAGCCAATTTTTTTTTAATTAGCAGTGAAGAACGTCGAAATCGTCAAATAAAATACGAGAAATCGGCAGTGAAGTAATCCATTGTTTTACAACTTTTTGTAGGCGGCTGGACGATAGGTAAACGTCAACCGACGTCAACGTAACCTATAAAAAGTTGGTTAAAATGTTGTAACTTCGCGATTTCTCGATTTAAAAAAACAATGTACGCCTGGGCACTGGAAGTTCCATTTCAATCCTTGTGTGGTTTATTTGTTTTGGCCCTTCGGACCTCAGCAACTAAATAAACAATCGTGATAAAAAGCTCAACTTTAGTGATAACTTGTGTGGAAACTAATATAAAAAAATATATAGATTTGAACTTCAAAGTCCCTATACCTTCTTACTGAAGGGACTGTGTACCAAAGTATATTAGGTTTAATCGATTTATTATAACCTAAGGAATCTATGCCAAATCGGTGTCCCATTTTTTTGGACACCCTGTATAATTGTTATCCTTGAATTTATTTATTTACTTACATCTTACATCAAAACAAACTAAAAACTTTTGGTTTTGGTGAACGGAGCATGTAGCTAGAAGATTTAATTATCAAAAAACCTTAAGAGTGATAAGGCATTAGGTTACTATAGTTAACAAAACATAAAAATTAAGCATTTTTAGATAACGATTACGAATCGACACGACACTAATGATAGTTGCAACTTGCAAGAAAATTTTACTATATACAACTATATGACATTAATTTTTATTGAAAGTCATTAAAAAAGTAATTGATGTTGTACAATTACTAAGTAATTCTTAATTGAATTACTATTTCCGGTGAGTAGTTAAATCTCTGATAATTAAATTACTACATTGGGCGGTAATTGGTAATTAGTAATTAATTACTTTTTAAAAGTAATTTGCCCAAAAAGTAATTTGCCCAGCTCTGGGTGGTATCACTCATGTCCATTGCGTGTGCAATAGGACTCGTTGCTCCGCAACTCATCCTATTTGTACCCACACGCAATGGACGTTCGTGATACCTACTGCCCCAAAAATAATCGACATAACTTTGAGTACTTCTAGTATTATAAGTGAATATTTATTAAAAATATAGCCAAATATGAAACCTTTACATAGGTATAAAACATGCAGTAATAATAGTTTTTGAGAGAATTTTCCATGTAATGTGTTTAATATTTACCCTACTGTACTATAAAAGGAACACGTCACCGTGTGATCATTAATAATCATTTTTTTAAAATCGGCAGTGAAGAATGTCGAAATCGTCATTAAAATACGAAAAATTGACAGTGAAGTAATCCAGTGTTTTACGTTTTGTAGGCGGCGGCGCGCTAGGTAAACGTCAACCGAGGTCAACATAACCTACAAAAGTTGGTTAAAATGTTATTTCGCGACTTATCGATTTAAAACAAACATAATGTACTCCTCGGCACTGAAGTCCCTTTTTATCCCTTATGTGGTTTATTTGCCTTGGCTCTACCGGCCTCGGCAACGAAGTCCACATTCGTGAGAAAAAGTTAAACTTTACTGCCTTGGTATATACACTATTATTATTCCCTTTACACAATACTAATCTAAGAACGTTTTTCCTGGCCACACAATTCGATAAAATAACATAAATGTTTTCGTTTTCGCTACAGAGTTCAACACGACCCACATTTTTACTTTCAATAGGAAGAAACCGCCCTACTACAAGGAAATGCACTTTTCTTCATTAACGCCACTTAAGAATTGCGAAATACATTGCATTTCCATTTACAGCATACAATTTTGGTTAAATGCCCCCATGTATGTCACTAAATGATCATTTCAGAAGTGAGGGGAATATCTAAATTTCAAAATTAATATTTTTAGGCACAATTCGCATTGTCCAATAAGTTTTTAATACTAAACGAAGCGGAAAATTATTCTCTTTAATTTAGTACCACTACCATTTTTTTCCATAAATATGGTGAGCAGGTATATGCATAACAGTGATAACGTGATAAGCCATGTAAATTGACTATGTTCAGAGGTATGACCAACCACCCGGTATAGGTTAATCAGCAAAGATTAATATTCACTAAACAAAATATTTGCAGAATATGATTGTTGAATTCGCTCCTTAGTACTCTCAAAATGCCCCAACAAAAAAGTTTAAAATCAAGTGACCAATGTCTGCTATGAACTCTCGGATTCAAGATTTGTAGAAAATTAGACTATCTTGTTTTATTGACTATAGTATTTTGTTGTTACTGTATTTTAGTGGAGTAAATCTGGGTTTGGAAACAAACTCTCTTTTTTCGAATTTTGTTTTTGTGATTTCATAGAGTCGGGATCCCTCTTTCAGATAATCACTATGGGAAGACTACCGGAGGTGCGAAGGCGGGAAAAATTATAGTTCAAAGATATGGGGAAAAGGGTTTTTCGCGAATAACTCGCTGAGTTTCATCCCGATCGGAACAGTTTATCGAAGGTGAAATGAAGGGCTCGCAAATACAAACAAAATGAACTTTGGTTGGTCGAAATCGGTCCAGCGGTTCGCGAGATATTGCGTTTTGAAGGTCGAAAAACTGCGTCCGGAATTTCGCCGCGGCGGGAACCCTCCGCGGGCCGTGTTCGCGTTTTTCGCAGAGAAGATATTAACCTAGGTCCTTTATTTTTTTTTCCCTGTTAGGTAATCACAATCAAAATAGTTTGTCCAAATTTCAAGTCACTAGGTCAATTAGGAGGGGAGGGAGAGGGAAAGCAATAAAAAAACTTTTATCGAGGCGAACTTTTTTATTGATTGGCCGATCCGGGTCATCCAAACTGGAATATCTTCGTTAATTTTTTCGCTACAAGATGAGTCAATGGTGACCAATATTTTCGTGAAAATGGGGAAATGGCGGATAATTTTCCGATTTTGAAAATTGTATTTCTTTATTTTCCCGGTGAAGGAGTGGAGTGGGAGAAAACAGATTGCATTTTTTTTCCCTTGGAAATGAGCCCCCTAAGAACCCGGTAGGACAATTATTAAGGGAAGGAGAGAGGTGAACGCGTTTTGACCTGTAGAAGGGCAAGGGATAAGGCTAGCTTCTTTGGGCAGGGCTCATTCTCAAGGGTAATCAATTCCCTTTCATGGTTTTTTATCGCGAAGAGCTATCTTGGTTAGGGGATGCACGCGCTCGTGATATGTTTATCAGGAGTTCCCGCTCACCGGTACACACAGACGAGAAGAGCGTGAATATGTATTGTAAGAGAGTAGAGAGAGGAGAGGGAGCGCTAGGCTCCGCCGCCGGCATCTCGTGCTCGCTGTGATAAACATATCACGCGCGCGTGCAGCCCCTAACCAAGATAGCGCTTTGCGATAAAAAACCATGAAAGGGAATTGATTACCCTTGAAAATGAGCCTTTCCCGAAGTCGCTAGCCCTATCCCTTGCTCTTCTACAAGGCGAAACGCGTTCACCTCTCTCCCTCCCTTAATAATTATCCTACCGGGTTCTTAGGCGGACTCATTTTCAAGGGGAAAAAAAATCAATCTGGTGACAAAAAAAATTGTCTCCCACTCTACTCCTTCACCGCGAAAATAAAGAAATAAAATTTTCGAAATCGGAAAATTGCCCGCCATTTCCCCATTTTCGCGAAAATGTAGGTCACCCCCTACTCATCTTATAGCGAAAAAATTAACGAAGATTTTCCAGTTTGGATGATCCGGATTGGCCAATAAATAAAAAAGTTCGCCCCAAACAAAGTTTTTTTATTGTTTTCCCTCCCCCTCCCCTCCTAATGGACATAGCGACTTGAAATTTAGACAAACTATTTTTGATTGTGATTACCTAACAGGAAAAAAAATAAAGTCGCTAGCTGAATATCTTCCCCGCGAAAAACGCGAAGACGGTCCGCGGAGGGTTCCCGCAGCGCAGCGGCGAAATTCCGGGCGCAGTTTTTCGACCTTCAAAACGCAATATCTCGCGAACCGCTGGACCGATTTCGACCAACTAAAGTTCATTTTGTTTGTATTTGCGAGCCCTTCATTTCGTTTCCGATAAACTATTCCAATCGGGATGAAACTCAGCGAGTTATTCGCGAAAAACCCGTTTCCCCATATATTTGAACGGTAATTTCCCCCGACTTCGCACCTCCGGTAGTCTTCCCATAGAGATCATCTGAAAGAGAGACCCCGACTCTATGAAAACACAAAACAAAAATTCGAAAAGAGAGAGTTCGTTTCTCGGGTTTTTTTTTCGCCAGATCTACTCCACTATTTGTAGATAACTGTTTTATTTATGTATGTGCATTGTACTTTTTAATTTTAATCGAAATTGTGACATATTTAAGCACCATGGTGTATATTATGATGAATAAATACTACTACTACTACTAAAAGTCTAGATATGATTTAAAACATTCTTCTACTTCTTCTCCTTCACACGTTATTAATACATTATACTTCATAGCAGTTTTTCTCTAAGAAATTAAATATTTAATTTTCCATAAATAGCAAATCTGCAACTATCAACGTATGAAATTCACATCCTAGAACCTAGAGGATTTTAAAATTTATTTTAATTCGATTTATGAGATTATATGTTAAGTCTCACCAAGAGCTTCGTTACATTGTGAATTTTGAAATTAATTGTTGTTATTGAGATTTTATAAGTAGTTCTAAACTGATAAACGATAAACTCGACCTAACTAAAATCAATCAATAGGAAAATAAACTATATTTATACTACTGAAAACTAGTTTTATTTCCAAAATGTCAGCAAACTTTTTGTAAGAGCCTTGACTGGTAATCCCTTTGTAATTTATATTCCTGGAGACACAAGCGCCGATGTAAAACTCAATGTTGTAAATTGACACTGTTAGTAGTAAAATTACGTGTAAATCAGATAAAACCGTGTAAACCTATATACGAGAGCCATTCTTTAAGCGCAAGGCTGCTGAATAGCTATCAAGGACAGAGATCAGCTGGAGAAATTTCTCAGACACCATCTTAGGACTCGTTCTACTTTCTAATGTGGGGGAGTTGCTTTTATTACGATACATTCTCTAATCTGCTGAGAGCAATAAATTGTTGGTGCACAAAAAACATAATTACGCTACATATTAAATTTAGCAGTAAACACTAGCGGATCGTAGGTGGAGTAACGGCAGTGAAAATAGCGTTTAGCGGCGAACTACGTGAGAACGGCGGAAACAAAATATGGAAAAATGTAAACCTCGTAAGGTATATGTAATAACCTGGTTAGAGTTCAATGTTTCTGGTTAACACGAGTAATTGTATACATTTTCTCGGTTGCATGAGAAACGGCTTGTTTTGTTCGTAAGTGCTAAGTTTCTCTGCAAAGCTGCAACTTTACTGTGCTTAGTAAATTAACAATTTATCAACGGAAACAGTCGTAAATGGCAGTATCACTTCCCTTTAAAAAACCAAATCAAGTAGACTGCAACAAATTGCTTTAGTTTTGAAAACAAAATTCAAAAAAATTAACAGCCTTTTAGTATGAGCAACACAACTCAATTATTAGAAACAACAGTCAAGGTTAATTTAATCGTAACAACATAAAAACTATTTACAGTGTAGGAGATACCAAATATATCAGCAGGTACATCGCTCTTTCATTTTACATTTCCAAAATCAGCTTATATTCAATCTACTCGTAAATTCACAAGACTTTTAGGGTGTGCACCGTGATTCTCTTTTAGCGGATTATGATAACGCGATCAGTTATTTAATCCTATACTGAAGATACAATAATTTAAAAATCTACTTAATACTTCTTAAAATATAATCATGATGGAGCTCTAGTGATGCCGCCCAGACGAGAAAATTCGGACATACTAGATGAAAATTATATTTGATCATATTATAGTTATCTATTATTACAATTTATGAGCGCACCATTTCCAACTACTACGAGTACTTGTATTCATTTGTATCGGGTCTTCGTGGACGCCAGGAACCAATTTTCAGAAATCATTTCATGTCAAAGCACAAGTCAAAAAGTTCAGATAAATAATTACGTGGCCCTTTTCAAGCTATAGCATATTCAAGATTACTGACTAATTATGAAAACACTAAATTCGTTGTGATAGGTAAACAACTTAATATCATGTGACCTTGTCTTTACTATACGGTCATTTATGTTAAAAATGAACAATATGCCTTCATAAAAATGAAAAACATTAATTTTCATCCTGCATCTTGATCATATAAGCGAATTTCTGAAGGTGCCCAACAATGAATTTAAATACGACTGCAAAGTTGCATTGAAGAAAAATCCGTAGTTAAAAGTATAGTAGTTTCATAGTAGTTATTAATCAGTAATTTTTAATAGAATATAATTTCCGGACACATTTATCTGAACCTTTTTTTGCATTAAAAAACATCCTTGACATTCATGTACAGCTTATACGTATATTCTTTTGTAGATTTCATATATTTATAGTAAAATGTTATTCGTGTATATTCTACCCTTTTTTCACAGACTGCTATTTCCAATGTTTTAGAAAAGTAACATAAATGTAGTAATGTGATATTTGTAAATGTAGTTTGTATTGCTACAATAAAAAATCACCAAAATCTGGAATTAAATAATGCATAATACTACATGCCGTTTTAAACTGGCGAAAGTATCAAGGCTTCATTCAACGGTTTTACTATTTTCGGGTTTTTGTAAACAAACTTCCCATTACTTTTAATAGCGATATTATCACAGAAAACAAATTACTTATTGTGCCTATTGGTTGTGTCTTTTTAAACTACAAACACAAGTGCACTTCATTTAATAATAAGGAGGGTTCATTACTGCCTTACTGAATGGTTCCACGGTCGCCCACACGCTCCGTTTAAACACACCCTTATTATTTCTGTGATAATGATCTATTGTGCAGCAGTCCTATAGTTTAAATTCCGTATAGGCAGCGGGCTACAGCTAGTATTTCATAATATTCATCAGTAAGAAACCCAGGTGGCCGGCCCGGGTTCGATTCCCTGCGGACTCTAGACGGATTTGAAAAATCGAACGCTCCCCGGCTACAACGCTAACACCTGTGGTAATCGATAACCCCTAACACCCCACCTACCCCACTAACGAGTTAAGGCTCTGAGCCCAACTGTGTGGAATAAACATACCAATGCCCTAATGTAAGGGGAAGAAGAAGGAAATTGAAGATTTCCAAAATGCGCATTTGAATTAAATATTGCTTGTAGCACTAATAATCCTAATTCCATTACTACTATTATAATCATTTCCCAGAGTACAATTAAATTTTCTTGGTAATGTACAAAATATTTTCATGGAAATCATAATTTGATTTTTTTTCATCTGATGCTTCGCCTAAGCGGCAGTAAAATAATCAATTAATTAACATATATCTTTTTCACTGTGATTGGTGTGGTGCTAGAAGCATTAACTAATTTATTTTACATACCAACGATTCATAAGCGGATTTTATTGCCGTTCACAGAATGAGACAGCCGTTTGATAATCGGTGGAAGACAAAAGTCATAAATTATACACTCTGGAACGTTTACAATCGCAAATCTATTCTTAAAAGCAATAAACGTGTTCTTTCTGGTCTTAGAAAACAGTTAATGATTTTCATGAACTTCAATCGAAGCAAAACAAATTTTAGTGCCTCTCGAATGCAATCAGCATAGCAAGCGCATAATTGCAAAAATTCCATCATGGCCAATGATTAATTTCTACAATTAAAAGCAGCACAGATTATGCAATTATTGGTGCAACATAAAACGACAAAGAGAATATCATTATATTTTTAAAAAGGGTACTCCTACTTCTTTCACTGGGCATTGTTAGATGAATTTTTTTTTGACGTTATTGATCAATTACGAAAACGATGTGGATTGGTAGTTTTGTATCCTTTTTACATATATATATTATTGAGTACAAAATTTTCATTGGAAGAAAAACTTTATAATGGACTTTAATTCTGAACGTTTCTACAAAAAACTGTGACAGAAAAAAAATGTGAGGTGTATTATCGTTAATCATTGAAATATATTAAATTAAATGTTTCAACGAATCACTGTGTTTTCGCTCTTAATAATTTTAATGTGATAGTAATAGTAGCTAAATCGGTTTGCAAAAATATTTTTTTGATTACCCGTTTCCTTAATCTAATTCTCTTGGATAAATATTCATCAACCTTTGCTTTAACTGCTATTTAAAGAAATCTCCACCGCTAATCGAGAAATGTTTATACTTATATTCATAAATCTACCACTTTCAAAATTGTAATAGAATTATTTATTTTTCAGACCTTAAAAACCACCTCAAAATTAAAAACAGAACAAAATTAACGAAACCTTTATAACATAAATTAATTATTATAAAAATGTATTTTCCGCCAATCGTGCTAGAACTGACGCATTATTGACAAAAATTAGTTGAGCAAAGTCACACATTTCATTACATCAGTTGTTGCTAGGTAATTTACAATAAAACTGTACAGGAATAATTCAAACATTCGATTACATCAGCCGTTGCTAGGTAACTTACAATAAAACTGTACAGGAATAATATTCCCGGCCTAGGCATTCGCCTCGCCCAACAATATTCACAGTCGTCTGGGAATGTTACGCTTTTCGTCCTAGATACACAATATACTATTCTGAAAAGGCTGAGACATAAGTTAGCGAAGCGTACGTAAAATCTAAAATTTTTTTTTAAAGTAAACAATACATTTGGCTGCATTTCTTCACGAGGAAAAAATAAAATAATTAACCAGCCGTAAGTAAAACTAATTAGATATTGTATTATTGTTTTTATTTTTTTCCTGAGTAACATAATTAAAAACCTGCCTACCCACTAGACACTAATTTACCTGCTATAGAATTATTTTCAGAAATGTATGTTTATTTATATTTTGTTTAAATATTTCTACTACTTCAGCGACTTGACACTTATTTGTCTTTCTCCACCTAGCGCCTTTATAATGATATCAGGATAACTATTTAATGACTGCAAATAATATGAGTGAATGGTTTACTTCACGAAGGATATGAACTATTAGGTATTCTAAAAGCACCAGTAAACATTAAATACAAATAAATGTATGCGTATCTGTAATATAAATAACTGTGCTTTTAATTTTGTTTAATTAGAAGTTTTAATGTTGTATATGGCTCGGTCATTCAAACAAATGCAATTAAAAGTAATTCGTAGTGCTTGTAAAATACAAAAAAAAATAGGTTTTGCCATTACACAAATCCAAGTTATGCAATTACTCAAGACATTTAAAAAGATACAAAAATACCATTACGTTTTTAACTATATGCTCCTACTTATTTTACTTGCTATTGTTAGACAATCATTGTTTTTCTGAACCTTAGTAATCGATTGCGTGGGTTAAGCTAAATTTATTGACAATAAAAAACCTGACTGATCATCTGCCATATTCACTTGATTTCACCGAAGGAAGGTATTTATGGTGTGTTGGAAGAAATAGAATGTACAGTGCATGACAGATAATTAAAACTATTTAGAACATAGTTACAATAACTTTTTTTAAAGTTTTCTTTCTTGTTAGGATTAGCTTTATCATTAAGCTTACCTGAGTACATCAATAAAATGCAATACTCTTTTCAACCAAATTCTATTGAGCGACCAGAAAATTACAAGATTTAATTCGTGGTTAATTGATTTTTGGATAAATCAGCTGTTAAATTGGGTAATTTATAATTAAATACAAGTTTCCTTACTATAGAATTTGTACTTGAGATGCTTCAAATTATTATTCTCGATGGATATATGAATAATGTAATACTTTCAGTTTATTGTTATGAACGTTCATTAAACAAAGCAAGTTTTCATTTTTTTGTATTTTTAATTGAACGGTATTTTTTGACAATTTAAATAATAGACTTATGCAAAATTATGTGGTTAAAGTGTCTCAATCTTAAGATCGCCTTAATTTTTGTATAAACCGTTACATTATGCTTTTTTTAAATATTTTCAAATTCCAATTATGTTGTTTATAACAGGATTACATAAAGGAAATATTTAAGACATCGTAATATTTCTCATTCTAAATATTGCACTACTAATGTCAACCACAACAGAAATTATGGCATTTTCAAAATATCTGTCCATTCCATTTATACTTTTCACACTACCTATAAAAATTGTGCACAATATTTATATGCTTCTGAACGTGTAAATACGTACCTGATTTGACAGTAAAACACATATAAAACAAAATTAAATGCCGAGAAATTAGATTCGAAATTCTGATCTGTGCACAATCTCAAGGTTCTCTGATAGTTCCACAAAATTAAAAAGTATCTTTAGGATAAATCTCATTCACTGTCACACAAGCGTAGTATGAGCTTGAAACAAAATAGATTATTGTAAAACTTTTTCATCTAGCTTCATTATCTTAGGTGCCCACATTATCAATTAAAACAGCAATGTCAAAATATATTTCCATCAGCAACAGTTCCTTAACTAATCCACAATCACTTTCATGGTTCCTTTAGTATATCAATGTTCTGGTCTGAGATAAGCATTAGCACAACTATATTACGTTATATATTTAAATTTATCTCTGGTAAGTATTGGAATTGACAGTAACCAGAACAATTCGATTAACTGTAATGGCTAACCAATTCCGGGTATAGCTTTATTTAATAGAGTTTCTGTTAGTAAATGAATGCAATTGCACATTCCCCGTATCTAATGTAGCTGTTACGTGCAATAATTCCAAATCACAGTTTTCTGGATTTATTATTGAGTTTTGACGTGTGGTACACCAACGCATTTGAAATTAAATTGTTATTTCTGCGGTCAATTAATTACTACAATTCGTGTTTAGATAATATCTGGCAATATTTACTCGTATTGCTGCTTAAAATGTACATACATTAGTTTTCATTTAATGAACATAAAATTAAAAGATTATGCTCAACCATGGTAAGAACAATTGTCTATAAACTTTGAATATTGCGCCAATAACTGGAAGTAGTGCAGCAATAAACATCAACTGATTTAAGCTTTAAATAAAAATCAAGTAATTTGGAAACTATGAGCATTTCCCATAAAAAATGGTATGTTCTCACTTTCAAAATCATTAAAATACAACCAACACATTTAAAAGTACAATTAAACAAAACAAATACAGGAAATACGCTGAGAAACGAGCTATGGTGACATAGAGAACATTCCTGGTCACAGCTACTATTAAAATTAACTCGTTCGCATGATCGGTGGGTCTAAGGACACTCATTATTATACTCTACCCGTGACAATGCCATTCTAATCGATTACTCGAGGATCTGATTAATCACCCACTTGATTGATCAGCTGTTTCATGTGCAAGGCGCCATGGGATACCAAAACTATTTAAGCAGACACTATTTAAAGCATGCTAAAGGAGAACCTTTGCTGATTATGCACTGCAACTGTAAAATTGAAAAATATTTTAAGTTATTATGATCTTCCAAATTTTATAAATGGTAGTAAACATGCTGGTGGATGCCTAATATTTAAAAAATCGTTTCCACAAAATTGTTAATTACTAATTGTTGCATGCAGATTTTGTAACAAAATGCATCTACTTTATACAGCATATCTACCTTAAACAGGAGAAACAACAATTTCAAAGTAACCGCCATCCAAGAGAAGACATTTCTCTAAAACTACACATTATCAGTGAGGGTTACAAGCCTTACGTCCAGACTTAAAAGTCTGCAGATAGTTGATCGTGTTGTTTCACACTAGAATGTTGTTGAAAATCAAAAATCTTCTTTGCCAATTCCCAAGTCAGTCTAAACATTGTAATCCACTCTTAACCACCAACTTAACCTTATTTTACTCATCACCGAGTCAAATGATCTTGTTCTTAATTCTTAGGAGGCTGGGTCATCTAGTATTAAGTTACTTCTTACAGCCTTGGTTCCAGGTACAACATCCAATTTTAGAGATCATGGTAGAAAAAGAATCTTCAAAATAGCTTTTTCATAAAGTGCTTTACAGCTATCTGATATGTTTCAATGGCACTATTTCTACTCACTCATTCGTTAACAAAAATCCCTCCGAACGATTTTCATCAGATATAGACTTTTAACTAAGATTTTGTATGTTTTGGCTCGTATCTGTCAAGTCAAGTCTTCTGTAAACTAGTATTTTCAATTCGTTCGACTGCTCGATTAGGCTGCATGATAAATTGAATATGATTTTTACATACAAATATAGGTAGTAGTTATTTGATTACTTGCAGCAAAGGACCCCTTTAAAGAAGCATTTTAAAAATTGCCAACAAGTTGTAGTTGTAGGATATGTCGTGGATATTTTCAATGAACATACAAAAATTCGTTGTTATTTCAGAGTAGCTTCGACACGGACTGGTAGAGTCATATGATCAAACCCTTACTAGCATTTTGCCGAGACTAAGGAGTTCCAACTCTAACAAGCAATATTTTACATGCTGTATGTCGTAGTAACACAAGATCCACCCTTTTTCAGCTTTTCCGAAAGACGGCATTCTGTAATAGATATTAACGATACAAGTTTGATTATGAGCATCTTAACGAAACGAGGTTGATTGCCAAAACGAGGCGGTGAGCCGAATTTTTGCGGCTATCAAACGAGTCCCGTTAAGTGCCATAAGCAAACGTGTATTGTTCAATATTTTATCTTCATCAATAAATTGTGGTTCAATGAATTTTTTATATAAAACGAGTGCGGTAATAAAGCTCTTCACGATACTAAAATTAATATTGTTAGTAGTCTATAACAACACCGATGAAGATAAAGGTTTTTATTCGCATTTTTCAAATTTGTACAAAGCTCACTGGGATAAAGAATTGAACTAACAACCCTTACATCAGCAGTCAAAATGCTTAACCATAATGCAACCAAGTTCGTGTATGCTTTCTATATTATATAAATACCTGTTATCATAGATAGTTACAAATAGAAAACACAATTTTTTATTATTATTAGTCTAGATTATAATTAGTGTAGAATAAGCGTTATCACGTGTAGCGTCCGTAAATCACCCCGCGAAAGGTCTGAAAAATAGCGCAAGCGATTATAAAAGTGAAAACTTTGTAACGACAAGCTGTGCAGCCTAAATCAGCGGAGAACTAATTTTAGACATTTCCCAACTAAGTTATTAGTGTCGTAAACTAAGGCATTAGTGTGACGAGTAACAAATTACAACCGCGACTGCAGTGTAAGAGGCAAGCAATTGAAAACTCGGGCCTCAACAAAACTGCGATTAGAGATCCGCCGCGCAAGGAGCGGGGCATTTCAATTAACCGCCAGTAGATAAAGAGGCGGATAATAAATCACTCGG
Organism: Agriotes lineatus; assembly: GCA_940337035.1. NCBI lineage: Eukaryota > Metazoa > Arthropoda > Insecta > Coleoptera > Elateridae > Agriotes > Agriotes lineatus. The sequence continues at coordinate 108,940 of CALNHX010004658.1, read as the reverse complement.
GTAGTACAAGCTATCCGACCAATAGTGATATAACACCTTGCTGTGGAGACATGCACTTCCTGCAGGGGGGCAATAAAACAGATTCCGATGTTCTTACTTAGAAACGGGGCATAATAGGTAAATTGCACTTTCGAGTCCGCAAGACATAGACAACCCTCCACTTACGCAACTGGGGAAGCTATATAAACGGACACAAAAGCGCCAGCAAAGCATTCAGAATTTTCACTCAGCATTCAGTTCAATTACTAGTTAAGTGTTCGCTTTACAACCTCCAGGGCAGAGTGCCTGTCGAACTGAAATCGCTTGTAACCGTTTGTTAACATAGCCTATTGAAATATCAGGCCGCGTAATTGTTAGCGCTGAAAGTTGTTTTAATCGCTCACTCTGTATGTGTATTTGTATATCTTGCTAGATGTATGTATGTATATACAGAGCATTTTTCTTTTTAGTATACATACGAGCTATGTATACTTTTATAAAAAATATGTCAATGCATTGTTCTATTGCAATCTATAGGCAACCAACGCTACACTAAATTTCAAATTTAACCTTCCAATTTTTTAAAAGAATAGTCTGTGGTGAAAACAGTAATCAAATTAATACTAGTAATTAGTTTTTATTTTTTGAGTTACCCTAAAATTGAAATTTTTTAATGCAACCATGTACTCGACTAACCTTACAAATTATACCTACTTTTAACCTTGAAAAGAATACACACAAGACGTTCAACAACCATTTAAAATATCTTCAATTGGGGTTTCCACTTTAATTTGTGTGTTGCCAAAAGTAGTATAAGTTAAAACTATTTGTTATACTGACTATATTATTGCAAATAGAAACATGAAATAGATCATCCTGATAGTTTAATTAAATAAACAAACTGCAGAATAATTTTAAAATTATCACGTGACAATGCAAAGCAGCTTTGCACGCGACAGCGCATCTATCTCTGTTTGCATTCAGCGGTACGGGAGAGAATCCTCTCTAGGCATGTGTGTTCTGCGAGAATCGCTGCACTCGGTACATATTTGCAGAGTAAAGCGGTTGTTCTGTGATTGAGTCGTACGTAATTAATTGCTGTAAATTGGTGTAAATATTTTTAAAAATCATTTCGGCATAACATATTATTATCTTACTATGTACAATGGGTAAGTAGATAGGAATTTAGTTAAGATTGCGTGAATAAAATGTTAATTTTTATAAGTTAGAATAGCGCTGTTTGAAAATATGGAGGAAGGCAAACTCAAATAGCATGCTTCGTGTTGACGTTTTCGTGATAGTTGCTTTTTTAAAAGTTAGCGAAACCTACAGAGCCACATTTATTATGAACCATTTCATATAAAATTGTTATGTACTTATCAATTTGCACGGTAAAATTCTGCTTTAAATATACGTACAAATTTAAACCAACAGTAACAAAGAGTTTGCCTTTTGAAATCCTTGTAGAATAAATTATTTTCAAACTAAAACACCGCAATTCTAACTATACAAAATAAATATTTTATACATACAATCCCTCACTAAATTCTTATGTACTTACTTAGTCTACAAGGAATAGAACTAATATATAGTGCTGAAAAGCTTTTGTTAAAAATATTTACGCCAAGTTAAAACAATTACGACGAAATAATGAACTAAAGACGTTTTACTTTACACCCTACTCACAAACAACACAAATGCATAGAGAGTCTTATAATGTACCGCAGAATACAAACAGAGATAGATGCGCGATTGCGTGCATAACTTCATTTGGATTTTCACAGGATAGTTTTGTAAGGTAGATTACGTCATTCGCAACTAGCCTCTCAAAACAAAATAGAAAACACATACTATAAGTAAATAGCTTTATATTACGGTAATAATTAAATTGAAGTGGAAATTACTATTGCCATCATATTACAGCAAGCAATGCATAGAACTTTCAGAACAAAAGAATAAAAGCACAGTAAGTCACAAATAGTAACTGATGGCAGTAATGACACAACTCAAACGTGAAAATTAGCTCTTTTCATCGCATTAAGTAAAGCTATAAAGCACTAACAACCAAGTGGTGAAAAAAATTCAACTGATATATTTTTATACAAGTCAGCTATTACAAACTAAACTATTTGCTATTATAGCTTTCAAGTAATTCAGACCTGTCCATAGACTTTCATAAATATTCGTTTCTGCTGTCAATTAGTTTATTATTTTCCAATCCGTTGTTAACTAGACACCATAGATAAAGCAACTATCCAACCGCCTTTAATCTATCCATTATTAATTATTGTATACATTTTATCATCAAAGTAATTTACTGATTTATATAACTAATAGTAATTACACGCTGTATTATGCTTAACCATCCCCGGACAATATTCCTATACTCGATTATTTGTTCAAATTGATTGCTAATGTACCCATTCACTTTGCTGAGAATACAATGTGCTAAATTGGTCATTTAATAATCGCTTGGCCGGTACAGAATGCTAGCACCAATGTACAATGAATAAGCCTTAAGTAACGTGTTCTTGTAATTAGGATTTTGTGCAAAAAGCGTTAAATTGAATATAAAAGTGCTAACAACTTCATTTTTGAAGGAATGCATAATCTCAATTTAATGGTTACCTTTCTGCTCTTTTCATTAACCGACTTCTGTATACGTTTTAAAACTGCATTAATTGAATGCACTCGCATTATTCCGCCTTTAACAATGAAATCAGTCGTGTTTAAATAACATCCTTTTAGTAACAAATTGGGACTAGTTATGAGTGTTATGACATACTATTTAATCGGTTAATTGATTGACTATACAGTCACCGGGAACAATTCAGCAGCTACCGATTAAAGAGAGAAACAACTGTAGTTACAAGCAGCAAAACCAGTAGGCTTTTTACAACTTTGTTTAAAATTTTATATAGTTGATCTTGTATACGGGCAAAGATATTAAAAAACAAATGCACAATTTACATAAAGGTTATGTGCGAATCAACCAAAAGAGACAACAATAGCGGTTATATTACAAAGGGCTGGAACACGCATAACCAAAATAAAAATGAGGCAATTAAAATGTCAAAAGCAGTTCCGGCTGTAGTTGTTCCTAAAATATATTTTAATGAACGAAGTAATTGCATAAAAAAATGTGTAAACCTAATTTCAATTTTAATTTAAAATGTGATTTCAATTTTTCCAGGGCAAATTAAAACAGTAATACTATTGCAAATAATCTGTGCACGTGTTTTGAGATGTTGAAATTCGGGGTTCAATGCGTGGTTTAGCTCTGCAGATGACAAGAACAAATTGTTTGTTCATGGGCAAAATTAATCACCATGCATGAAGGATAATGACAGGTATTTATAATACATAAATTTGTCAATAGCATTCCTTATTAATATCTTAATCGTGTCTCTGTGGAAACGCCTTGCAGCTATTTACATAAGAAAGTATCTGGGCTTAGATATTTTGTAATGAATATTATTACATAATAGAACAAACTCAGTCACTTTTTTTTCATTTCAATAGTAGCAAACAATTGATATTAATGCAATTAAATGGGTAATTATATTAATTACACAATAAAATGTCTCTTCATTTTCCGCATTTACTTAAGCCTTAGTTCGTTTATTTCAGAAGAATGAAATTTAAACGGTAAATTAAAAAAGTCACTTAAACCACTAAATTCAAAATAGCCAAGATTAAAAATCAAATTAATGCTGGGAATTTAAAGACGTAAATCGGATTTCCTACAAAAACTCCTTCCAACAATAATGTCTTAATTAAATTACACTTTGTTATTGTGCTTCATATAGCAAACTAAGAGGCTATTAACGTTCCTGGATTGAGTTTCCGTGCGGAACATGTTGTGCAGCAAAATGCGTAACTATTTCATTATTTATTAATTAACCAAGCCGGCAAAGTTAATTAATACCTGCCAGATAGAAAAATTTCTCGCGTGTGCGTGAGCTTCCCAGCAAGGCCAAGTCTAATACGTTAACACACCCTCATTTGAACTGACCATAAACTTCATTATTTATAGAAGCACCAAAGCATTACACGAATTCCTGTTTTATTAGTATAATCTACGCAGCTCGAGATTTCCTATCGTTGTACTTTGGGTGTTTTGTACTAAAAATAAATTTCATTAACATAAACATTACGTGTTACAGGTATATGCCCACAGTTCAATTCGTATTTCATAACCCTTTCAAGTGAGATTACACGATGATGCTAAAGCGTCTTATTGAAGTACCTTATATTCATAGTTGTTTTATAGCTGGAAGCATAACCGTTAAGCAAATTCATTATTATCAATTCAAAAAGACAATTTAAATAAATAACATAATACATGATTTGCTAATAATAATTTGCTTCGTATCGATAGTAGTCTTCTCTTATAAGCGCACCCTTCTTGTGAAGAATCAAGCAAACGATATTTGTCCAATTTCAATGGAAATGCATTATTTTATATTCGAAATCGTTGAAATGGAGGAAACAAATTTATAATAATGCTGCGAAGTTTTACAATAATAAAATAAGTTCAAATAGTAATTATTTTTTTATATTATTGAAGGTTTTGACGGTTACTCAAATTTGAGTTTAGTCCGATACGTGTTTATAGGTAAACAGCCACTAATTTTTAGCTTCTTATTGTTGTTCCAGTGCTTGTGGTTATCGAATTATTTGAAATTATAGAATTCATGCAATTTTAGATTTTTCAGGATACTTCAAGAAGGTGGGGGGGAGGGGCTTACGAGAAATCACAATATGAGATTGTGCTAGCAATTTTACTACTTCAACCAATCCAGCATGTTTCCTAATAAAGAAGTTACCAATATCTACCCACGACAAGAAAAACAAGCTTATCGTGGAAGACTAACGTTGCCGAACGTTTGGACGGGATTATCTTGCACCATTTTTGTAGCAAGCACACATAGGATACACTGCGGCACCGCGCGAAAAAGATTGAAAGATAGAGAGCACGAATCTTGGGTGAGAAACTTCCAGTGGATTTTCCGACCGTCTTATACCAGCAGGAAGTCCGCTTGGAAATCGGCAAGAAGCGCAAGTGATTTAAAAGCTGTGTGAAAGCAATGTGAAGAGGGTTGCGAGTGATTAACAACATCCTCTGATAAAGTGACAATACGCGCAATTATCAATACAAGTAGAATAAATTAACGAGCCTTGCGGCGCGGCGTTCTCATGCCTAAGGGTCCTCAAAAAAGCTCTATAGGGATTCTCATCTGGTCATCTCGCAGATAAATGTTTACCTAAAAAGAATCGATCCCATATAACTCTTGAGGACACAAAGGCTCCGTTGGCGAAATCATAAAAATAAAGCAAGGCCGGAAAATCCGGGTAAACGAGTCGGAGGGCCATAAATTCCTTCCCTTGCGCAAAACCTTCGAATGCACAATGGCAGTTAGCACTTTCTATGACTGGCCATTTCTAACCCAGCCGAGTAAACAAATTAGGAGATTCAGAAATCGTCTACTAATGCAATGCAGAGGCAAATATACGATCGCGGGCAAGAAACAGGCATTCTCTACTAGGTATTCTTTACGTGGTTATTCACCGATCCCTGTCTTGAAATGCGATCTTTGTACTGTTAGCACGCTAGTTATTATTATTATTAATCGCGCACTATATTTCTTTTTGTACATAGTGTGCATTGATTTATATATGAACACATCTAAAAAATGGGCGGTACAGACAAATATCAAAATAAATGTACCAAAATTTAGTTTCTGAGAATAGGAATATATTTTTATTCGCAACCATATATGTAATGTTAACATTCCTGATCTCATTTGAGTGGGGGAAGTCGTACATTTCAGCCCGCTACTTCCCGCACTCACTTCCCACTCAAGTGCGGGAAGTGAGTGCGGGAAGTACATTCCCGACCGCTGAGTAGGTAGGGACACTGGGAATCTCGTTGATCCATTCATGCGCATCACAACCTGTCGTATCATAATATAATAATTTTTCCAATTATTGTTTAGAATAAAGTGGTTGCGAATAAAATAGTATACAAATCTCGACAGGAAGTTTCCTTAGTCTCGAGATAATAGCTGATTTCGACGCTTCGCGTCTCAATCATCTAACTAATCTCTCGACAGTAATGAAACACTTCCCATCTCGGGCTGTAATATACTATTTCAAAAGTCTAAGTAAGATTAAACATAGCAAGCCCCTTATCGATACTCCGGCACACTGTTGGCATGAAGCGGGTTTTGCCACACGCTTTTTGAGACATCCGCTCCTTTAAGACACATAATTATACACATTATACACATAATGCGATAACTTCGGCTAAAGCTAATTTGGAAGCAGACTGAAACTAATTATTGCGAAGCCTAGACTGAGAAAACGGTTTAAATCAACTCAGCAATATGATGTGGCATTTCACATTTAAAGGTAGTATGAAATAGATATTAACATCCATATCTTTCGATAACTTTTTTAAATAATATTCCCAGGACCGAGATTCGAACTCGCTAACTCTGAAACAACACTAGTGGGTTTCGTATTTTTATTTAAATAGAACTGCTCCAATATACAAGTAATACAAACTACAAAACCAAAAAAATTCTTTATATTAAACTTTGTACACAGAATTGTTCACGCAAATGACAAAGGTTACGTTACTGACAAAGGGAGTCTTTGCAAAAACATGTTTTTTAGACCAATGCATCCACATTCAACTTTATTCTTTTTTTTAAGTACACCATATTTCAGTTTCTTGCAAATTCATTTTAGAGCATCGTCTACTTGTACGTTATCAACATGGTCAACTGTGTCGAACTTCACTGTCAAATTTTGCATGAAATATGAACTGTTTATATCAAGTTAAACTGCCTTCATTGCGAGAAGTAAAATTATTGGACAACGTTTTATAAACTTCCTGATACTTGAACTTTTTTGAATTTTTTAAATATTTGTGTAACTCTACTATGAAAACTACTACAAAATGCACGTTTTTCGTAGATTACGTAGAGTCTTGTGACCTAATATCTTCACTTCCCTGGTCTGTTATATCTATTGTAAGAACAACTACATTATGAACTAATCCTAAACGCAGACTGGGAAAAGCACTAAATGCCATTCTAAAATAGCTTTTATAAGTTCTTGGAGCAATCAATTGATGCAGTTCCAATGCTACTAAAAGATGCGCTTAATTTCGCCAATCTTGTACGAAGAAAGGATGAAAGGCAATCATGTACATTGAAGGGGAGTTCCCGTTTATTTTCTCTGAAAAAAGCGATAACGCGATAAGAAGTACTAAACATTTATTATTTTGAATTTAATTTGACTACTACAATGCATATATTCACCAGTTAATAAACTGCATTTTCTAATCATTAACTTTTCATCGCCGACGTCCGCTCCTTGGGCAGGAATACCTCGAGTCATCCACATACTATTAAATGATTCGAATCGAATTGAAGATTCTACAGCTATGATGACTGTTATCATTCTTTCGGCAGGAGAAAGTTGAATAATTAATATTAATAACTGTAAATTATACCTGACAAATTTAAGAGCGCTTATTATTAAATTATGTCTTTATATATTAAGCGTTTCAAAACATTTATCTTTAGAGCCTCAATTCAAGAGCCTACAGGTTTATTTCAATTTGACGGTGACAAGCATTTCCCTTATTTTCAGAAAATGAAACGATACTGATTATCTCAACGCTTAACTTTGAGCTTACTATCAAAATAAGGAATCTTTAAAATGGAATAAACATCATTAGCTATATTTAATTCAATAGAAAGTCTTAGAAATGTAATATTAATTCTTAACTAACATATCAGAGAAAAACATTCTGTAAAAAAGGGTAGCAACCAAACGCGCCCAAGTATGGCAGAACAGGATTGCCTGAATTTATTCTCTTATTCTAAAAATTTCAACAATTTTAACTAATATTTGGAATCTCCAAACTTGACAGCTGCGATCGGCTGCGATTTGCATCTGATTGATTGGATTGAAACCCTATTTAGGTCTTGGTTATTGCAACTGGGAAAGTGAATGCTGCATGAACTGAAAGTTGAGCATACGAAAGCTGCCCCATAAATTCCGAATAATGCGTATTAAAAATACATTAACGACTTATTCGCAGAAGACCTATGTAATTGTGTCTAGCGACAACATGAAGACCACCAGTGCGCATAAAAATTACTATCAAGGTTCCTATTTGGTTTGCGATGTATTTCCTGATCTGAACGAAATAATCAGTATTATTATTCATGGTTAGCAATTTTCTAGGGTAACCGACTTAATGATTAACGTCAGCAACTTTATAATTTTACGCATTAAAATTTATACGCCGCTCATGTTAATTTGTAAATCCCCAGACTGTTAAGGAATTTGCTTATAAATCGGTCATCAGGCTGCAAGCCTTGCCATCCTTGAAGATTTTTACATGAAAGTTTACATCCGTGATTAAATGGTCAAGTTTTAAAGGAATACACCAATATCAGGTTACGCACTTTTTAAATCAGTGTCTGTAGAATGCTTCACAATGTTAAAAATGTGTATTACAATACTCTCTAGAAAATCTAAAGTCACAACGTAGTGTAAGATTCTATATAATATTTGTGTAGATGTCAATCGTTGTGCTTCAGCAAAATGGAGTAATCAAGTTCACTAATGTTGGATTAGTCTAGCAAGTTCAGTAAACTGGGATGCAAGATCCCCAAACCTAAATTCGTTTCCGTGGAAACCTATTAAATCTGTAGTACATCCAGTTACGCCAAATAATTTTCAGTAATAGAGAAGTAAATTTTCAGATTTTTTATTCTGATTTTTATATGCATTCTAGCAGTTATACTGAAAAATTGCGTGTTTCAATTCAATACCAAGAAATATTTTGTTTTGATTTATACACATATAGCGAAGGCAAGGCCACGTTAACGTACATAAATAGCACCACGAAAGGCATAAAAAGCGGAGCAGACGATCATAAAAAGCGAAAATTTCAGATCGACAGTGCCGCTCAAATCAAAGGGAAAATAACTTTTGATGTTACGCTGTGAGCGGCTAAGTGAATAGTGTTGTAAACTGAGCGTCGCAAGTAACAAATTGCATCCACAATTCGAGTGTAAAAAACACGCAATTCAAAACTAATCGGTGAAGTGCAGGGGATCTGAAACCACCAGCAGGTAGCTGCGCAACCCTTGTGACAACAAAGACGGCTGCCCAAGAATCGGGACATTCCCATTGATCGGCCGCAGCGGAGGAGTTCTAGTAATAACACCCTCGGCTGGCACAATCCGTCCGAACAAAAGTGACATAATACTTCACTTGAGAGACATCCTATGGCAGCAGAAGAGTAATCAAGCAATTTCCACTTCTGGCTTAGAAACTGCACACAATGATCAAATTGCACCTTCGAGAAAACGCCACCCGGCCACCGACAAGCAGTAAACAATCCTCCACCTACGCAACTGGGACAGTTATAGAAAGACGGACACGGAAGCGCCAGCATCTCATTTAATCCATTCGTTCACATAGCCTATCGAATTCTCAGGACGCGTTAACTGTTAGAGCTTAACAATGTTTTATTCGCGAACTCTATATGTGTATTTGCAAATCTTGCTTCATGTATGTATGTGTCATTAGTTAATTTTGTTTAAATAAATAAATAGTAATTTTTCATAAAGTGCTATTACTTCGAAATGGTGGACTAGCAGCATCCAAAAATGCAGGATGTTATTATTTTAGGCATGCATATACTGTACGAAACTTGGAATCGCCACTGAAAAATCCAAAAATGCTTAAACACTAGCTTGAAATCTATCACATAACCTAACATAACGACTGATCGAATTGCATAACAAGTCAGTCACCGCCACTATTCGAAAGCTGATTTTAAATGACATTTAATTTAAATGACACGGTCGATATCAGATTTATAATTACCATAGTCTTAATAGAAAACTATTACAGTCAAATTTGAGCAGATTTAATTGGGCTGTAACTATGACAATTATAAATAAATTCGTGTCATATGACACTGACACCTTGAACGTCAAATTCGAACCGGATTGAGGGATGGCGTGAGGATAAGTGAAATTGAGCCTATGCTCGGTATTAATAAGAACACGGTCTTACACTCGAAGAAAAAAAAACTTGAACAATTAGAAGAAAACAAGGCACAGCTACACAGCTAAGATTAAAAAACTAAGGGGTATTGTTATTTCCACTGCCTTAGTTTCCAATAAAGACGATGGTACTTTAAAAATCTAATAGAAATGAAATCAAATAGATGTAGTTATAGTTGTTTTTTTAAATAAATATTTAGAGTGGTTATTAACGGGGACCCCCCTGGATGCCACTAAGGACCTGTGGAGGGGGGGGGGCAGCTCTTAATCATGCCACGGTAAGCTTCAAAATAAAATACAAAATATTGATGTATCGATACTCGATATTTCAATATTCGATTTATCGATATCCGATATATCCATATATCGATGTGGAAATAATATCGATATTTATCGATATGTAGCCCAGCCCTATTGGTAATAAAGTAGAGATAGAGTAAAATAAGGTATAAAAAATTGTGACCTGGAAATGCTATAGTCTTCTCCCAAAAGTAGCTTAATTTTTCTCAAAACGATACCATATTATATACCGGCTGACCGGTTTCAAAACCAAACATAGAAAAAGCATGGTATATCACGATGCTACTAGAAACATTTGATTTAACTTAAAAAAACACAAGGTTGCCTAGATCAGAACTATAAATTGTAGGGGGAAGGTAGGCTGAAAGTTCTTAGATATTAATATTGCTTTAGACATTTGTTTAGTAAAAATTTTAAACTTGAGGTTCTGAAACCGGCCACCCGGTATATACCATGTGTTCAACAAGAAATTATATAAAGGTTGGTCATGGAAAATATGATTCAATAATAAATCTTTTGTGCTTCATTGTAATAACTGTTATAATTGTAGCTTAATAAAATTATCAATATAAACTGATGACAACGACAGTGATGCCAGTTAATGAATCCTGAAGCTTGCTGTTGATATTATTTTTATTTTCCATGGCCACCCTTATATAATTTATCTTTGAACGCATGGTATAAAGGTGCTAAAGTAAATAACGCCAACTGAAATTGTGATAAAAAAAATTAGTCGATTTTCAGGTTATACACTAGTCAAAGTACTAGACACAGGGCATTTGAAAACTAAAATTAAACAGTTCAAGTCTGATGTGAAATTGTTATGAATAGAGTAGTAGCACCTCTATTTTATTGAAAATCAGACCGCAGATCTATACTTTCGCTTTGTGAATAATGAGACAGAAAACCATTTACAAGAATTTCCAGATCGAAACACTATTATTACATGACAGCAGTATGACGATCTGCCTCACTATTTCCAACAACTAAAAACCACTAATACTCTTTCTTATTTTCCCATAGAGATTATTTATTAATTGTTTAACAGAATAGAGAATTCTCTTGTTTGCACAGTTACGCCAATGCAGGAAGTGTCAATAGAAATAAATCAATATCACTAAGACTGTAGGAGATAATATGGTAGGCGTTTGGTTCGTATCTTACAATTGTTTTTCTGATATAAAATGTAAAAAATTTTATATTTGGATATTCTAAATTCAAAATTAAAGAAGTCAAAGAGAGCAAACCTTTCGTGTGATAACCGTAACTACAAGGATTTCTAGCATAATGGTAATATCGGATCGTGAAGTTTTCTTAAGGTTTGGCAGCGAAATCCCCAAAAAGGCATGAAATCAGAACATTTTTTCCGAAGCCAAAATGAGAAAAGACTTCCCTAAACCTTTTTTACGTATACATGTATTATCTGTAAAATCATTTACTTTGCGGTGTAGAGGCTGGTGCTTTATGTGCTTGCATCTGACGGTACAATGCTCAACTTGCCCTGGATTAGGGTTACAGAGTTGGAGTGCGCCTTTGTGCTTGCGCAGCAACCACTGTGTGAGGTGTGTGTCATGGTAACATGTTGACATTGTTACTCTATCTCTTAGGTCTGTGGTTCTGAGTAGAGCACAGTTAATTTGTTGCCCAACTGTGAATGGTCTCACCGAGCTCGATTCCAATCGAAAAGGCTGCGGAAAAATTCCGGCCCCCACGGGATTTGAACCCAGAACTTGCTTAATGCAAGCCTAGCGCTTTCTCAACTGTGCTACGCGGCTTCTTACCTTTTTCATTTATTACTTTCTTATTCTCTTCTTATTCCTGAGTCTTTCTACCGTGAGGTGTAAGACTATTCATTTATTATTAAAAAATTAAAGATCATTTCATTTTTGCATTTCTTTAAAAACATATCTGTAGTATCCATAACTTAGGGAGGTTACTCTTTATGTGATTGCACGAGGAAAAGTTCCTATGGACAGATGACAGTCATTCGTGTTCAACGTCGGTATTCGCTTTATTGCCAATTTGTTAAATGATGAGTTCGACATGCAAGTATTTGTTGACACGATATTAGAAATCCAGAAGGAAGTCGAACCCAACTTCCCTTAACCCCTTTTTCTTTTTACCTCCCATCTTGCCCAGCGTGCTCAACCACTGAGTATTATTTGTGTGTGCAAACCTGATAGGGCTAGAGCTTGAATTTGAGGGTTGTCTCCGAACCTTTTGCCTAAGTTTTCTTAACTGCAGTGAATTTAGTTATAAAACTAATAAAAACCAAATTAATTGTACACGAATCGTTATATCGTAAAACTAAAAATCCATATTTCAATGAGCATGCTTTGTTGTTTGTAAATTTACCATTCCAAATCATTTAAATTATAAAACCTGCTAATCGTGCTGAATGAAATAAGCCGACTGACTGCGGCGAAGAGCTCGCAGGCTAATTGATCGCCGCCAACTATACTCTTGTTGACTGGTCACGAAGCTTCACTACGTATGTAGATTGACCGCAAAGTCATCTAGAGCAAACCCAGTGGCTATAAGATTCGTTGATAAGATATTTACTTTCCGACATATTTCCATGCGGTTAATAAGCTAAATTTTCATCTCAATATTAGAAAAGACGTTTTTAATGCCTAACAAAACAATAACATTAATAGATGTTAAAACAATTAGTATGCTGTTCGCATTTGCCACGAAATTGGTCAAATGCCGTCTAGAGTTCGATACAATTCACATTTATAATTGTATTTTGTTTCACATTTAATGAGTTTAAAATGCAACAATAGGGGCTTCGCCAAACTTTAGAAAGTTAAATTATAATAAACTCATTTTAATTACAAAGAACTTTTTGTAAAGACAAACCATTTCACTCAATTAACGCAGTTATCAGTGGCTCATAAATAGCGGCAAAAATTGCAATTGTTTGTGCTTAAAACTTGTATATGTTATTAAAATAATATTCACACAGTAGGCTGATGACCTTGCACATTCATTCCAAACAAATCCGGGAAAGTCTAGAAAGAGTATCATGTTCTTCACACAGCATATGTAGTTACAATATATTGTATAAAGCGAAAACACTGTTGTCGGTATGTATAATCCCATACAATAAACCGATGCACATGTCACAACTTTTCTTTGCCAATGTCTTTACTGCTTCACGCAACTACCACAAAGTAATAAGCATACTAATTTAGTTTATTGCATTCCTTTGACGATGCACTTTAAATAGTATTTCTCTAGTTGGCCACGTATAAATATCATAAGAGTTATTCCAACAAAGTGTCATTTATTTATAAAAAATATTATATTTATAGGCAACTCATGTTTTAAACAAATATAGACGGAATATATTCTAGGCGCCACAGTTACCTTCATTTAATACTATTACGCGAGCATTTAGGAGTTTACTTATTTACGAGTATTTATTAGAATGATTTTTTTAAATTCTCATACTAGTTTTATTGCAGTTTTCGAAAAATTATTGTTTGCATCTCGAATGCGAAATGCTTTTGCGTTCTCGAATGGGTATTTTGCCTCGCTAAAGCTCGGCAAAATAACTTCCATTCTTAAACGCAAAAGTAGCATTTAGCATTCTAGATACAAAAATAGCCATTTCGAAACCGTCAAAAAAAGGAGACATTCGCGCATCGCTATCAATGCGCGAAGTTTGCAATTTTTGAACGTGCTAAAAATGGGATATTTATTTACGTTACCATTGACGACGTGAAAAAACGCATTCATCGCACTATTAGAGCACCAAAAATTTTCGCGCACTACATCGCGAAATAATATTGATATTCTTGTTTAACGGTTGTAGAAAAATATTGTTTGTATTAAGTTTCTGTATACCTATTTTTTGTCCAACTGGTAATGTGAGTGAGATAATAAAATTAGCAGTAATAAATCAATCTGTTTTTAATAGTTTATCGATATTTACAAGAGTTTCATTCATACTTTTCTCAATAAGCGATATACAACAAGCTTGTCAGAAAGTTGTTGCTCAAAATTGTATTATGCAATAAAAGCTATATTATTCAATTTGAAAACAAGCTCATTTTTACACGGCCTCACGTCCACCTACAAAAATTCATGTAGCCCATATTGAATCGTTTAATTTTGAAAGCATCGATAAATCGCTTGTTTCCTTTTCTTCAATAGCTATTTTTAATTATTTTCTATTCAAGTTAATGATGTGCCTGCCATAGCAACACTTAAAATTATATATCTTGCGCATCGCATATTTGTTGTAAGGTCGTGTAATTTGGAAAACAGAATAGGAAGACGAAGTAGAATTTATTGAAAATATAAAAATGCAGGAACCTTTGAAGAACAAATGGTACAATGTTATTTAGTGCCATTGTTTATCTGTACTTTGATGTTTAGTTCATTACTGTAGATGTGTGAGTACAGAACAGCATCGAAAAGGAGCTGGCCATCCTCCAACGTCTGTTGTAAATTAAAACATAACTGTTGTTAAAGTGACGATTGAAAAAAATAATAAACTTACATATACAATGATAGAATAACACCTACAGATTGGATCCTCAGCTGTAACATAACATATAGACGTATTCTGTTGTACCTACTCGTCGAATGTGAGTTCACGAAGATAAGGAAAGGCCAACCATGTTTAAATAACAAAGCTTTGTGAAAAAAAGTAATGTGCGCAGTATTCTTCAGGAGTCCTAACTACTGGTTTCGTTAAAGACATTAAGCTAAAAGATCATATGACAGTAGTGGCTAAATGGTACGTAGAAATATGTTTGCCAGAAGAGTTCATCAACCTTCCAGAGATGCGAATGTTGCTACTGTATGATAACGCATCTTCACATGCAGCAACTTAAACTCTGCAGCGTTTAGCACGAAATACAATCAAGACCATCCCCCTCTTCTCCTGATTTAACAATGTGTGACTTGGTTGCTCTTTGGACTTAAAAAGAATCTTTATGGTTGACATTATATTGAATTCTCTGAAGGTTATCGCGTCCACTTCTAGTCTTTCTTCCAAGTCAACAACCTATTCTGTTATATTCCTATATTAGGCCACGAGTAGAGAGAGTGCTTGATTGTTCATTCTTAATAATTTCCCAAACTTGGGCTCCTTAAGTAGCGGCATTTCTTCATTCTGTTACATATGACCCTTTTTGTACTTTTCTACCACATATAATCCAGAAAACTTGTCTGGTTACTGGTTTAATTTAGTTAAGTAGATTTTAATCTCTTCGTTGCACACTCTTGGCTTGAAAAAATTGTTTGTAGAAAATTATATCCCTCTACACGTTTTATACTGTCTCTGTCTCCATACACCTCGAATCTTGTCCTACTATAGCAAATACATAGTGGGTTTTTAAAAGGCTTATTTGTAAATCGCACTTCCATATCCTGATCATATTCAAAGTTAAGGTATAGAAGTAGTCTTTCAAACAGCTAATATCTGTTGTAGATTTTAAAACATTGTCGGCGCTATACAGCACTCCCACCGCCCTTATGTCTTTTGATATATGGAATGTGCCTAGTTCTACTTGAGGTATCGTTGTCGAGTACAGTTCTTTAATTGCTTCTATGATCACATTATCCAACTTTGAAAAGGGTACGCTGCCATGTGCTTCTAAACCGCACGCCAGTGTTTTCTATACAAGATACCTTAGAAAATGTTAAGAGCTGTTTGTCATTTCTAAAGCAGTCTTTTTCTTCATCCTCTTCGTTTCAAGTGTATTCTTTGTTTTACAATAATATAGAGCAATTTTGGTAACTACTATGAGTTGCTGACCACTAATAATCTCATAATCAATGCTAATGAAAAATTGTTAAGATTGCCTTTAAATTATAATGACATCATATTGATTAAGGAAAGTGAAAACCATTTCCAAAGCTATTACTAAAATTTAATAATAAATGTTTAAAAGTGAGCATAAAGATCTTAAGACATGAAACAAAAACCATGACAGTAGATAAAGAATCAACACGATGCAACGTTGTAGTTGACACTACGACAATCGAACAAGTAATAAAAATCAAGTAACTAAGAGTGAACTTATATAACGATGGTAACATAACAAAAGCAACAAAAGAACACTTTATAAAAGCAAAGAGGGTAAGTGGTTGATTAAATAAAACAACATGGAAAATCTAATATCTGAGCTAGTGTTACGAAAGGTTTTAAGAAGAACTCGAAAGAAAACATACGAGAAGAGTGTAACGTAATACACATAACAGATTGGGTAAGAACCAGAAGACAAAAATGGAAACAACCCATTTCTTGAATGAACCACGGGGGAAATGTTAAAATGGCAGGAGATCGACAACTTTACGTCCGAAGAAGTATGGGGCGACTTAACAAAAGATGGAGGGATAGTTTCTAAACATCAGAAGAAACAAACGAAAGCTTAATTTACAGTAGAAGTAGACATCTAAATTCTAGTTGTTTATTTATACTTGTTGCTACACAATTGCAATAGCATACCGCAGCAATTTATTCAAAAATCTCAAAATAATTTTTTATACAACCTATGGCATTATCAAATGCAATTGAAGTTATGACCTGAAAATGTATTGGAAAGGTAACAGAGCATAATAACATAATAAACAGTACATAATGAAAAACAAGAGCTATGATATCGACGTTTATTAAAGAAATAACATGTTTATATTTCCAACACTAAACAGTGTCTATTGCAGGTCATAGGTAGTGTCTTAATAAATGTCACTGTACTATAGTAACAAAAATACATATTTACATGGAATAATAAATAATGCAACATAAGCAATCTATTATAATATATAATGAATATTGGCAGCCATTTATAATTTTTAAGATAAAGTTTAAAGCATTTGATCAATAATTAAATATATTTCGGTTTCTTAGACCCTTTTTCAGTGTATTTTAAACACTGAATTTACATTGTATATCTGGAAACAAACACATTATAAAATTAAATAAAGAGACAGGCCACGAATTACACTCTCAATTTCACATTAGACAAGATAATTTTTTTACAAGATTGTAGTAAAAAAATTAAAGCAGTTTTTTAAAAATTATGCATTGTAACATCAAAGAAATTTCATAAGAGATTAGGTATAAAGGAAAATTTGTTACTACAGACTTATATATTAACATTTAAAAAATAGACCAGGAAACACTTCCAATCCCATTAGTTACTGACGAGGATATGTTAAAAATCTATAAAGGGCTTTACTCAAAACTTCCTTCGCAAGTGGACGTTGTGACACTAAACAATTTTAAAAACCAAAGGAAACTAGCGGTAAAAATATCTTAATGTTCGTAATAATATTGAAACAATAAATTGAAACACTTGGTAATGCGAATTATATCAATTTTCAAATAAAGAAAAACGTACCGGTGGTAAGATTCAACTACAGCGCCTGGAAATGCGATTTCAACCATCCGTGTGTTGCACCTACTCATGGAGGACCTCTCGCGTCTGTACCATATGCGGCGGTGTTAAACAGAACACACTATTGTTGTCCCTTTTTTACTCTTTTTACATTTGCCCTGTATCTGTTGGGTCCCATTTCCGTCAAGTGTAAAGCTTGAACTAGGTGTATGAAAATTATTACTTTTATAAACAAACAAAAAATTTTACTTGCTTACCCTGTATATGTTGGGTACAAAATATGCCATTTTTCTTCAAAGCTAAAATCCTGAGCTATGTGGAAAATATTACTTTCGTTTTTGAGTTATGACGGCGACAATCGGACAGACAGATAGAAGGAATTGAGAAAACCTCTTTTTCGTCATCTAGAGACCCTAAAACGTGAAGATCTGGAGAAATCTCGAAAGGTGATTTTTTCGAGATTACAATACTTCCTTCGTCTTTTAGACGAGAGAAGTGAAAAGTGTCAATCCCGAACTTGACTTAAGTTGCGATAGCGCAAGATAATTGTTACAGAAAGGAAAACATTCTCATATGTTCACAACTTCACTGGATGCAATAGGAATGCAAGTTGTTTAAAAAAAATTATAGTTTATTGAGTATGAAAAGACAAAACTTTAAAGATTATAATTTTAAATTGAATGTTTTTGTTCTAAAGTAAATTTTTATACATTGTATTTAATCAGTTCTGTTGTTAATTGCTTTTGGGGTTAGTTTAATTTCAATCGTTTCATATATCAAGTTAAAGTTGAATAGATTAACGAGAATTCTTTACAAACTGAGGTAGTAATTACGTACCTGTAGGTGCAAGACGTATGTATGCATTCGGAAAGATTTCTAGTAGTTCAATGCGGCAGATCGAATCAACATCGGTGAATATGGAGAAAGAACTTTTAGAAATGGTTGATGCTGATCCAACTACAAGTACACGCCAAATTTCCCACCAAGTTGGAGTTTCTCTATCCTTTGTTTAACGCACATTGAGCAGCAATTATACGGATACGGATTATCCGCTGCGGCAGCAGTTTTGCTGCTAAATCGCACTAATAGGGAGGTAGAACTTTTAAAGAAATGGTGTTCGCAACTTCTCAATTCTCAGATAAGGGCTGATCAAAATCCGCACGCTATTCGCCAGGGTAGCTTTCAACAGCGTTTTAGTTTGAATCTGTGGGCTGGTATTTTGGTTTCACACGCTAAAATTTGTCAAACGGTCGACACCTCGCAAATTATCGCTAATAAAGTTTTACAATTCTACTAAAAGGAATTTGCTCCAGTCGGCACGTAGTTCTGCCTAATTTTTCGACTTACAAAGTAAACCTTGCATAAATTTGCCCTTAATCATTCCATGGGCTTGGAATATTTCCATTTCCATAAAGGCACGTTTCTAAAGGCCGGTTAAATACTCACTTGTAACTTTAATATGACCATTTTGCCTACGAAATTCTACCTTAAAATATTTACGATACAAATTGCTTATGGCTAACTAAAGTATAGTCTATTCCTACAACCGCGTATAGTTCATTTTGACTCAAGAACGCAAATCGTAACATTGTCTAGCAACGAAGCTAACATGTCATGCATTTAGAGGACCGACTACACAGCGGAAGAGTATCATTTCCGAATAATTGGACAAACCACTTTAAAAGAAACGTTTGATATATTTTGTGTATCAGTACTTATAATAAAAAATATGAGAAAAATAAAGCATTACCTACTCTAAAACTGAAGACACAGAAAAAATTATTTGTTAAAGTTATCGGTAAGTCGCTATTGAAGTAACACCCAATTGCCGTTTCAAAACAAAACCACCAACCTTTTCTTATTCAGCTCTTTATTACTTACAGTGGCGCTTGTGTGGCAGCAAGGTTACTTATGCTGCAATTATAACTGGAAATCGAGACATACGATTGAATAACATTGGGAGTTTCGAATTTTTACGCCGATATAGATTATATGTTCGGCTCGCTTGCTACTTAAGTTTCAAAAACCGGTACTGAATTTTTCTCATTTGGGTGTAACGGTAGTTGGGATGCTAGTTTTGAGCAATGCTAACTATCGTAGTTTTGTGAACACGTGGGACGATTTGGCCAATTTTCGCGGTTGAGTTCGGCTGAGCAGCGTAAATGTTTTTAATTTGCATCGCACAATGTACTTAGCCATTGTTTTCTTATTTTTTAATTTTACACCGCCATTACCGGTTAGAACTAATGGACCCCACATCGCGTGCAAATTTATACGTGTGACCAAGCGCAGTAATTACTGGGCGAGATAAGAAGATATTTCAACACAAATCGCATTGCCACACGTTAGTTTTGTTTTCGTCGCATAATTCATTAAATTCCCTATCTCGTTGTTTTCACTTTCTCTGCTTGTAGCACCTACTCCATTAAATTTTAAAGAAAGCGGCGCTTCTTTAGCATTTTTAAGAACGCTAATGCCGTTGTTTCGTAGTAAATACAGCATGTGATTTACGACAAAATAAGATTATTCATACGACTGGTACTAATGCACTTCAGACAGAATTTCTTATTGTTAGGCGCTTTCCAAAACAATGGGGCGGCATCGATTAAAATAATCAAGCCATTGAAGCACAAGTTCATTCACTAAAATGAATTGCACAACTTTCGTCTAGTGAGATCCTAACCAACATTCTAGAGCAACCAAATTTATAATAAAAAAGATTAGTAGACCATGACAACGTGAAAAGCAAAAAATAGAGTTTGTTGTTATTATAAAATACGTTTATAAAAATACATATTTAGATGGCGGCTCCCTTTCGTACATGAAAAGTGCCAATAAACGATGGAATTGGTGTATTCGTACATTTTCACGTAAAAAGAGTTTGTGAAACGCAAGGGGGCTCGACAGTAATGGGCATTCCTGGCAATTTCAGTAATACAATTTACTATCTGTACGCACGGCATTTATCGTGTTAATTTCTTTTTGACGCATTCTCGAGCACTCAGTTTAAAACTATCCTACAAATAACATGTAGAGATCTGACGATTCCTTACTTAATCGTGTCTTCCACACCGTGTATCGTACTGTTAATTTGAACATCCATATTAATGGTTTGATCTTAATATTGCAGTTGGATATGGCCTTGTGCACACTTATGATCCTAAACCAATAGTCTTGAATCTATAACTATTAGACTGTGGTGCGATTTAGGAATAATTTCCGTTCTAAAAAACTAGTAATGCCTCATATAAAATTAAACTGGCACAATGTTTAACAGCTAGTGATTCTGATAATATTTTATAACTGGCTTAACAATAATAAATATCTATTGAATTGGATTCCTTGATTGTGATGATTTTAATGTCAACAATAAATGAATTTCTAAAAGAAAATTAATTATTTCTAGGATACAGAGTGTCCAGGTCAAATTCGAGAATGCTGATTCAGAGTTTGATTAATGGCTTTCGCTTAACACGATATACCAATTTTATTCTGACAGAATTCGAATATTGTTTGGATGATACACGCCGTGATATGTGGTTCCAACAGAATGGAGCACCTGCCCCTAATGCAAGGAACGTCAAGAATTTTAAATAAAAAGTTTTCTGCAAAATGGATCGGAAGTGGTGGCCCCATACTAACACTACTCAGTAATAATTTCTCAGCATAGGCCGGTTTCTACCTACCCGTGCTGTCGGTTAAGCCGCATAGGCGTGTAGTCTCTGTAAGTAAAAGCTTCCTGTAGAAGCGTGGTTGCCATTTGTGAATTGCGGTCATTTGCTTTTTTTGTAATGAAAAACGAAGTTTCAAAGCAAAAAACAGTAATTTTTAATAAAATTATTATTTCCTCCCTTATAATAACTATGTTTTTATTGTCGTTTAATAATTTGTAAATATCTCGAGCGTACTTTTAAAATACCGGTTTTTCTTTCAAACCAGAATTACTTAAAAAGTAACTACAGGCAATTTGTATGATTTCTGGATGTGACAAGATAACGCAAGCTAGAATTTTTATTTATTTATTAATTTTACCACAATAATTTTTAATTGATTGAACAATTAATTATAACTTTCGCTATTCTTTCCCCGCTATGATAATGGCGCCCAATAAAATGAACTAAATATGTAGCTCTCTTCTGTAAGAAATTTTAAAGCTTGGACAAATGTCGTGCGTTATGAACATATCAAAATCGTTCTTCAAAATGCTTAAGTAATTTATCGAATATAACATAATATAAAACATTAAATTCACTACCGCATTATGTGGACATTATAACTATAGTTGTCTTTTACCGCAGCAGTCAAAGAATTATTATTACCTACAAGAGGTGCCTACCTTATTCACGTTTGTATAATTGACTGGGGACGCAGAAACACTTACAATCATGATAAAAGTATATGTCTGAACTTGCACCAATATGATATATAATTGTAAACTAAATTTATTTTATTCACCGGAAAATGTTTTACAACGCAGATAAACCGTCCAGTCCCGCCACACACCAAAGAATAACTTTTGCTCCTAATAACATAATATACTATTACGAAACTCGTTTAAAATTGACAATTCTTATTTATTGTAAATGTTTATGTAACCGTGTCAGTAAAATATTGATTTAAACAAAAGCGTAGTTGCAGTACTTCCAAAATAGAGTCAAGACACATAGAACAAATATTTATAAAACCAATTTTTGATCTACTTTAGATATACATGTTTCATTTTTTAAACGATTTGAGATCAGAGAATATGCTCAATTCAAGAGGTGAACCTCAGCTAAAATATACTTTTACATGTACATCTGTATAACAATATGGCAAATAATCGAGATTCGTTCTTCAGGGCAGCAATTCAAAAGAAAACTCCGTATCAAGCCAATATTTCGAAAATCGTTATTCCTTTATCACGGCAACTATAAGGGAGTTTACAGTTGTAGAGAATTACAGCAAGAAAAACAACTGTGTTTTACTTACAAAGAAAGTGAGGTTAGTGCTTCAAAATTGGCAATATAGAACCTGTTCTGTTCTGTATTGTCAGTTATAAAGTACTAACCTCAAATTTTCTGTAAGTAAAAGCCATTTTTAAACTTTATTGTAGTTGCCTTGATAAAGCAATAAAGCTTGACAAAATATTGGCTTCTTTTGAATTGCTGCCCTGAAAAACGAATGCCAACTGCATTGCTTTATCAACCTGTCGTTCGTTACTATCCCGCAGTTTTATCTGTATAACGTTAAACTATTTAAAAACTACATGAACGTTTTTTTTTCGTTATTCCGATCAAAATAAAATATGCATATTTAGTACTCTTGAACTTTATTTAGCACAAGTTTCAAAATTATCAATCATAGCATATTCTTCTTTCTATCAAATTATTTTTTTTAACTCGTTTATCAATTTGTTTGCATACTTGTCTGCGAAAACAATTTGATAAATCCATAACATTGACTTCAATTGTACTAGAAGCAAATATTGCTAAATTATTCATTTTTTATTTCTAGAAGTTATACTTGAAAATTGTATAGGTAAGTAAGGCAAGGACGTAGAGTAGCCCAAAAATACTGTTAACATTAAACATTAACCTGAATATTTCATATAGCCGCATCAAATTAGCATGAAACAATGGCTATTGACTCAAAATATTAATGCTATTTTCCTCCCATAAGGTTTTTATTTTTTTTTAAATAATATTTTGCCTCTGTAATAACTAAACAAGCGCTCTGATTTTTTCTCCAACAATGTAAATTTTATGTGCCCCTTTGAGTATATTTAAATTCAATTATATAATGCTTGTTGAAACAATTCAATTATTATGAAGAAATTATATGTTGTTTAAAGCTTTTCTATAGCTCTCACAATATTGCGATTTTTATAATAGCTTTGTTTCTGAAATTGATCATTTCAATTTTACAAATACAACATAGTCCTTATAATTATACAAACGTGTCTTATATCCGCATGACTGCCTGCATTTGTCACGTTTTCATCTTAAATGATCGAGCTCACTTCGTACGTCGCGCTTCCTGTCTTATGTCCCCACCCTACCCTTCGTAATACAACCATAAACTTTTGTGTTGCTTAGCTCCCCTAGCTGAGCAGTTAAGCCATGTGACAAAAGATCAGATTTCCTCTCAGAGCGCGGGTTGTAATTAATGTATGTTTTGTTTAAGTGTTTCAGGTTGATTGAAAATATTAACATATTTTTACCTATTTTGTACCTAATTGTGAACTCGTCAGCGCTAACTTCGATCTAGCAAAAGTTGTTCTTTTTTGGCGTGCGCCTTCTTGGTTAAAGACGTAAAAACATTTCCTCTATAACTTCATAATTCACAATTCATTTTGAAAAATGCTAAATTAAGACATTCGCTTTTAAAAGGGCACTTTTAATTTCAATAGAAATAACGCAAGGCCTTTTTTAAGCACCACAATACTTTCGCCATCAAGTAACGAAAAGCTGATTAAGTAATCAACCATTCGTGTTAGTAAAAAAAACAAAGTCTTTTTGAATTGGAACCACAGACTCATTTTAAAATAAAAAATGTATTCAAATTAATTTTATGTTAAAAATATATGTAAAAATTTACAAAATGTCACTTTCCTATTTAAATAAAAATATTTTTTATTAGCTAAAAAGTGCTTATTTAAATTAATTGTGGCAAATCTCATTTCATGTAATATTCTGTATTTAAAGAGATTATAAACCCTTCATTTGAGCAATTTCATACTTTTCATTTGGATATGATTAACAACTAATAATTAAGGTATCTTCTTCGAGTTTCCAGATTATTACCGCAATGCAGTTTAGTGTATCGTAAGCGTTGTCATTTTATTTTAAAGTTAAAATGAGCGACAACAAATAATGACAAATTATGGTAATTATTACAAAAACCATTTGACTACTTTTTCCACTTAAGAAAAGAGTCTGACATCTTCACAAACAATAAGGTATACGACTAATCCAATCTGAATTTCCTCATATCGACATTCCTTTTTTTTTAGTATCCCAAAATCTTAGAAATGGCAAATTCTGAGCCTGCATAAGTTAGATTATTTGCATTTTTCATATACGGCTACAATGATTGAATAAAAATGCGAATTTTCCGAAACTTGCCCTAGCGATCACGTTTGGTTGAATTTGATTGTAAACTCTTTTTTAGCGTCCTCAAATACCCCCAGCTTTGGAAATAATAAAAAGAGGTAGGTTAAATCCCCTTCAGGATCTGTATAACCGACCAAAATTCCACATGATACAAATGGAGAAAATATTTAGGTGTATTCATTTCAAGTGAAACACACTGTATACGCACATAAAACAATTAGTTCAGCAATCTGGAAATATGAAATGTTATAATTAAACGGAGGAGTTTTATATCCCCGCTCCAAATAGTCTAAAACAAGAAACTCTTAATTATTGTACTCCTATTTCGAACGAATGATTCTACGGTCTAAAAATTAGAAATTCTAGTTTAAATTTAAAACTGTATTTTTTAATTGTTCGGTGCATAGCTGACATAATAGTAGGACTAAAAGTCTTATTTATTACTCTCCGAACAATCAATTGTATGGTAATAATGATATATGCAATTATTCTTTGACTTTTTTAGTATGATGTGTATTTATGAGTTATTCGTGATTTATCTGGGCATAAACAGAATGCGTTCTTTCCAAGGAATGTGTCCTTTGCAAGGACAATTTTGGCTGCTTTCATAGCTTGAAGCAAAATAGAATTTATGTATCATTGTTTTACTCCCACTTCGTACACGATTACACTCCAACGTACTGACTGCAATATTTCAATTTATAAAATAATTTATAATTAGTGACACAGTCTTTTCCATTGAAAAGTTACAGGCTAAAAGTATGTGAACTTTAAAGTAAATCTTGGTAATTTTAAGTCCAATTATCGTATTATATTCAACACAATTTTAGTGCATGTATTCAAAATCCTAGAAACTCGAAAATCGCTAATTTGTCAAATTGCCTTTATTGATTAAAATATTCCAAGTAAATACTCTAAAACTGCTTTGTTAAAAATAATTGAATTTTGCTGTAATATAAAACACATTTTAATTTAAACAGAATGCATTAAAAATCTGTAGTTATGAACTTGTGAAGCAACATTTTCTACATTTACTACATGGTACACAGTAAAATTATGAAATTAATAGTTTAGAAAAACTCCCTATTTTCATGAAGAGGCGTTTGTAGGTCTTGACATAGATTTTGAATGAAATCAAAACATTTTGATCAGGCTAATTTTGACTTTTAAGCCGTTACCTTCCCTACCTCGTATAGTAATGTTAATAGCTAAAAAATAGCTAATTGCAACTGAACAACTGATCGTAACAGGAAACGCCTTAATCTTACACTCGACTTACCTGCGTTGATTTTATTCACTGTCACAATTATTAATGGCGGCGGATACGGAGATCGCCAATAAGCAAACTGTTTAGGAAGAAGAGTACTACTTAGTTAATATGAAAACTTGGTTTCAAATTAATGCGTTGCCGAAACAACGGGAAGGAATTCTTGAATATTTATGCCTCCCAATTTGTTCGTCATTACCATAACTCTCCGATCCCACATTGAAAAAGATTTCCACTTTCGGAGAGCCCCGTATGCATACAATCGCTAGCAAAATTTTACGGCGGAGAAGCAACTGCGTAGTTGCAGTAAATTATAATTAATTATTCTCCCCGGAGTCTATGGTATGGAAGCGAACATAAACACACATTCCTTATTTAGGTGAGAAAGTGGCTCTTAACGACGCGTCTCAACAATTATAGTTCGAATAAATTGCGTTAGATTTATCATTAGTAAATTTTAATTACTCGCACAATTTTGCTTCTTGGGTAAATACGACCTTCACGAGCGTCAGCGAGTAAGACACGTTTCAAGTAACGAAGTAACGGAACAGGTGTCAATAAGCATCCATAAATGAAATATCACGTCACCCGCCAGTCCATCACTTATGCTAATTCCGGTATTTTTATGACACTTTGATACGCACAGTCGCCTATTTGCCAATAAATTAGAGGATATTAATTTATTAATATTGACTACGCGGCTAATTAAAGACGGACAGTTACTTCTCCCAGTCTGTCTGACTACATATTATAACGTTAACAGCTAAGGTAAACATTAATTAACATACATTTATAGGAAAATGGCTAATATATAACTGTTTGAAAATACTAATAGACTTTTAAAAGCCAGATATTTTTATTGTCGCCGGTCATTAACAGTACCTGCTAATTAAAGAAAGGTGACGATTTTAAGTGATTTAGTTATAGAGATTCCTGCATATGGTTAGTAGAGCACGTAAATTGGTTCGTATTACTCGGATGATCAGTATCTATATTGTTATCGTCGAACTGCCCAAAAAAATCTGATGACGTTCATAATGAAGACCAAGAAACGTTCGAGATCTGTAACATTGCGGGTGGAGGGGCGTGGGGCGTGCACAGAAATGTTAGATTTTACTGCATGCTTAACGAATGGTGTATATTGATTTGCATCTTCTATTTCATCCACACACTAGATTAGAGAACGCTGATGGATTAGTTCTGCCATTGAATATCCAGAGTCTGGATATTCAATGGTTCTGCGTAGGCAAAGGCTCCTCCCCTTGTTAGTTCTGAATAATAATTACAAATAAAACAACAATGTCAAATTTTCAATAATTTTAAAATAACATTTCTAACTTTAGCCCTTTTTACAAAATTATAAACGAACATAGGATTTCATTTTAATTAATATTAAAAAACTTATGAAAAATGTACCAACCATGTTTTAAATAAGCTCAGTAGGTGAAAGATACTTTTTTGAAAGTGGGCACGTAGCCCTAAGCGTAGAGCTGTGCCTGTGTGGTACAAGCAATGACACTCAGGATAATAACGATAATACTATAATACTAAATTTAATAATAACATAATTGGAGGAGGCGGTTGTTGGTGATTCGCAAAAACTATTTTGAATACAAACTGTTAAGACGTTGTAAACTTTATATTCCTTAATTGATGTACAATAAAACCCAAGAAATAGTATTAAATGTTTAAATCTCTTCTTGACCGCAATTATGTCTCTACAGGAAGCATGTAATCCCCCAACAATAGCTTGAATGGTGTTAGACAAGTAACCAGGTCCGTTTTGAGACCGTTGTCTCACAGTTGTTAAACGTTTTATGAAGCTGCAAATCAACTTTAAAGCAATCAGTTCTAATACTGGATTTTAAAGGCAATTATAAACTCATTAGCCTTGAATATCTATTATTGGCTAAGCTATAAAAAAATGTAAATTATTGTAAAATTACAGTCCTCAATAAATCACTTACACTTAAGAGCAAGCAGTTATCGACAATTATTACCGGCAGAATTAACAATAATTATAAATACGTTTTTATAAAGAAGTTGTTATTGTTTGTGTTTTCAAAGTTAGGTATGTAGCCTATAGGTTACTATACAATTTAATATTCATTTCATGTATTATAAAGTTCCTGGGTAAGGCGAAAATAGTGTAGTACTACGGTAGTAAATGTTGTGTTATTTGTTAATTTATCGTAAAAGTTATGTAATACTATTTTAAATGAATGCTAGTCAGGTCGGCTGGCAGCAAACCAATTAAGTAACTATTCCATTTACATTTTTTGCCATTAGAATAAACAGGTAAATGTGTCACATCCGAAAGCTACATTACTTTACAACCTATAAGCTAATGAGGTACCTACTTGGTAAGACATAAAATAAACAAAACATTATGTACTAGCTGAAACCCGCGGCATATGCCGCAATTAAAATGTACGACGAATTTAATAACTTTTGTTGCACTAAAGAAAGTTTTAAAAGCACGCTAGAGATTGGCAGTAAGGAAAAGTTCCAAAAAATATATTTTCAAATGGAAAGTCTCTGGAAAGGAAACGCTCGCCCCTGGAAGGCGTCCTAATTAATACGACGTTGTTGGAACGCAGTAAAAAAAAATTATGAAAAGAATTGTTCTACAAGTTAAGAAAAGTGAGAGTTTTCCAATGAATGTAAAAGTTTTACGTGAGCATGGAAGAATGACGTAGCCCACGGCACATGCCGCATTTAAAGTTTTGGGCGTTAGATAGATATACTTTGTTTGCGACATTACAAACAAAAATCTTTTACACACGTCTACTATGGCAAATGCTACACCAAATACATACAATATATACAGTTCACATTTAATTATATATATTTATTCCTAATTCAGTACGTAAAACATGCTTAGAGCCATGTTTATGATAACGGTGATAAAACTTAGATTACATTTAGATTTTAGTTTATTGGCATACATGTTTAACGTCAGTGTACAAACAATTTCTAGAATATTTTATACCACATTGAATATTATGTATCATGGGATGAAAAATTTTACCATTTGTTCGCCGTCGTCTGGTTTCCTACAGTGACACCATAGCTGCAATCCATAATTAAAATAGGTACATAACATTGTAACAGATAATTCACAAAAATACAAACCTCTTCATCATATATGCCTATTACGATGTCACTGGAAATTGAACCGACACCTATAGCTCACATGTCCATGGGGATGTCGTCTGAACTTGGACCAGCACTCGTAGATGGCATATCCATGGCGATGTCACTACAGTGCCTTTATATAGACAGTGGCGACAATGGGGTGTCCTATTTTTGATTGGCTCCCTAGATCACGTGGTTTTAGCCGCCATGTTTATGCTAAATCGCCTGTGATATGTGTTATACTTTTGGCAGTACTGAAGTGTCTTGTCAGTCTATATCAAATTCGAGGTTAGTAGGTTAGGTTTTCCGTCAGTTTTGACACAAACTGACGCAAATATTAACCTGCAAATCTCGAATGTTTTCAGTACTGCCAAACATAAAACACGTATCACAGTCGACTCTGATCACGGATTTAAATGAACACCCGTTCGAAATTTGCATAAATATGGCGGCGGGAGTGTGGCTTAGTTGTATTGTCGCCACTGTCTATATAAAGGCACTGTAGATGTCACTACAACTTGAATCCAAACCAGTGGTCATAGATGGCAGAACTAATGTTAGAATCTAGTAATTTCCAAGTTTTGTATTGGTAACACTTTTGACATCTATCATATTGACATTAAATCGTTAACCTTATTTAAGCTAAACGACTCAATAAATCGGAGGCGTACTCATCATTGTGGTATGGCGCATTTCAAAACAGAATTAATAACACACACAAAAATAGCGACAATAGCAATAACAAAATAACAGATTTAACAAAATCAACAGCAATTTTCACACTTTGACTTGCACAATATCGCAAGATAGTCCAGTTACATTAGACGGACAACCGCAGCATCTGCCGAAAAAATCCAAGTGAGCTGAAATTTTGCATACACCTTTATTTTGAAATTACAAATAATGTCTCAAAAGTCCCCATCGATATGGCGCTTGCGTTTTGAGTTATTCAAGGTCAAAGGTCACAGAAATAAGTTTTTCGCAAATATCTCGCTTTCTATGGGTCGTATGACTTTTTTAGTTATTACAAAAAATGAAGGCTAGGAAATTCTCTACAAAAAAGATTATATAGCTTTTTTACATACAACTAACCGTTCAGTAAATAACACAGTATTAAGTTTTGCAGACGGGTTTTACTTCTTTTTACGATAAAGAAAGTATTGGATTCACCCCAAAAATTCGGAACCTGGGTTTTCAACACATCTTCACGTTGTAGAGTCCCCTGAACCCAAAAAACATGTTTTTGCTCATTGGTCTGTGTGTCCGTCCGTCGGTCTGTCTGCCAACAGAATAACTCATTAACGAAAAGAGGTATGGCGTTGAAACTTCATATATAAGTTTTTTGTACTATCTAAATGCGACAGCAAGCTTCTGAAGAAAATCACATAACCGGTGTGTATTGATGTGAGATAAGTGATTTTTCAGTTGAATACCTCTAAAATTCAACTTGAAAATCACTCATCTCAATCAATCCACATATAAAATGTAATAAAAATGTATAGTTTGAAAAAACTCGTTGGAGCCGTTTTTGAAACACAAGAGTAAACATCATACTTCCGGTTATGCGATTTTCTTCAAAAGATAGCTGTCGCGTTTAGAAAGTACACAAAACTTATATTTGAAGTTTCAACGCCATACCTCTTTCCGTTTATGAGATATTCTGTTCGCAGACAGACAGACAGACCGACCAATGAACAAAAACACGTGTTTTTGGGGTGAATGCAATACTTCCTTTATCGTAAAAGGAAGTAAAACCCGTCTGCAAAACTCAACAGTGTGTTATTTACTGAATGGTTAGTTGTACGTAAAGCACCTGTATAATCTTTTTTGTAGAGAATTTCCTAGCCTTCATTTTTTGTAATAACTAAAAAAGTCATACGACCCATAGAAAGCGAGATATTTGCGAAAAACTTATTTCTGTGACCTTTGACGTTGAATAACTCAAATCGCAAGCGCCATATCGATGGGGACTTTTGAGACATTATTTGTAATGTCAAAGGTGTATGCAAAATCTCAGCTCACTTGGATTTTTTCGGCAGGCCGATCCTACTGTAGCTGGCCTAAGAGATTTTTGTAGGTATAGATTATAGTACAAATACATAAAATTGTGGGTTGAAGATACGAAAAGTCTATGTGACGAGTGTCCAGTATTGTTATACCGGGTGACCATAAATATCTGAGATCTCGGTAGCCATGGAATTAGCTACTTATAAATGTTGGGTTAGTATTATATTTCAATTACAATAAGTATTGGTACCTATGTAATGTAATAAAATGCAATAAGAGGAGGAGAATGTGCCCCGGATTCTGCAGTTTAGCCTACAACTCGATTATAAAAATCTCCTGTTCTAACTCCATTATTTATTGCAATCAGTAATAATTTTTGACAGACAGGAATTTTAGTTGTGATGACATTAATGACATTTATTAGTTTAGTTGTATTCATCGCTTTAGTAAAGCGGTGTTGATTCCAAAGGTAATGTGATATCAGATATTTATGGCCACCCGGTATAAAGAACAAGGTGTTGAAAGTGATTTAGGGCTTCTTGATATCAACGATTTTGCTTTGATAATAATGACGTCTTTTCAAATTCAACAGTTGCTACAATTTACTTACTTTACTTAACCGGCGTTACAATCCTTTGTGGATTTTAGCCTCCTTTACAACGTTGTTCCACCGGGCTCTGTCCTGTGCGACTCGTCTCCAGTTGAGCACCCTTAAGGTTCTCAAGTCCCGCTGAACACCGTCTAGCCATCTTTCCTTGGGTCTTCCCCTGGTCCTTCCGTAGTCCGGCCTCCATTCGAAAACGCTTTTTACTGCCCTGTCACTCGCCATCCGCTCGACATGCCCCAACCACCTGAGTCTTTGTGCTTTCACAAGACGCACTATATCTGCACCACTTATTAGCACGTCTAATTCCACGTTCGTTCTACGCCGTGGGCCATTCATATCTTGCACTGGGCCCCATATCTTCCTCATTATTGCTCTTTCTGCAGTTCGTAGTGCGTTTTGGTCTCTCATTGTTAACGACCACGTCTCGCACCCGTAGATCATCACTGGCCTTATCATTGACTTATACACCTTCCATTTGGATGCACGTTGCAGTATTTTCGATTTCATCAGATTCTTGTACATAAAATAAATTTTGTTTCCATTTGTAAACTTTAACCACACTTTTACAAACATAAACGGCAAGGATCGGTTACGTCACCGATGGCATCGGTAGGTCGGCACGACTCGGGTCAGAATATGCAGGGTTGCCAGACTGAGTGCATGCCCGTTTTAAAAATGTACTTTTGTAGGAAACGGTTTCAGAATGTACCAGATTCTTAGAATTGTACCAGGTCTGGCAACGCTGCTAATATCAAGACGCCGCCCACATTCGTAACTACGCATAGACCACGAGTTGATATGTTTGACCTTGGGAACTGTTCTGCTTTATTATAGAGTTATGATAACGAATAAATAACAATACTTTCCAGCCATTTTCTTCCGATGTCCTTGGGGAATAAAGGTATTACTAAACTTAATATCAAATCGTCGCAGATGTGGGCATCGTCAGGCAGGGGCGTATCCAGCTCAAAACGGAAGGGGGGGCAACTTTCTGAATTCAACCTCTTTCATGGGGGAGGGGGGTCTATAGGGAGGGGGTCAATGGGGGGGGGGGGGGGAAGGTGCCATGCAATAATACACAATTAACAAAAAGAAGAACAGTCAACACCATTCATTTAAAAAAATAGTTTTTGAACAATAGTCTGCGAGGATTAGATGCACATTTTCTTCAAACTACAGCTTCCACTTATTGCTCCTTGTTTGCGAAAACACATTGACGATAATACTTAGCATGGCAAACCCATTTAACCTATTTGCACCAATAGTGCTTCTTAGCGATGTTCTTATTTGGCAAGGGAGCTAAATGAACGTTCTATAGTACTTGTTGTGCAGGGTTGTGAAAGCAATATCAATAGCGCCTTTCCAAATTGTAAAAAGTTGTAGGTACAAGACGTACTTTCATTCCTTTCCTCCAAAGAAACATCTCTCATGTTACTCTGATGGAAATGTGTCAATAAAAATGCAGGCAATTTGTCTGCAGAAAATCTGACTTCTAAAGATTACATGGTGGAATCCAAGTAAGGAATTATTAGAGACCTCCAAAAGTCAGATGGATTTTCGGTTGAAGGGTTGCTTCTATGCTTTTGTCGACCAGTAACGAGAGTGTCGGTTATATCAACATTCAAATGCTTTGCAATGGCGCCTGCTTCTTTCAAAACGGCAGCTGTGACATTCTCCTTATCTTTCCGATGTTCTCTTAGCACGTCGAGAGTAGTTTGAATGTGCTGGTTGCCTTTGACTATGTTAAGTATTTTCAATTGAAGTGTATTTGCTACGAATTGCAATATATCGGAATACTTTGCAATTAATGCTACTGACACAACAAATTAAGATATGCATGCCGCTGCATGCATTTGATATGCATTTTTTCTTGTTGCTTCATTTCCCTGTTCAGCTAATGTCTTTATTGCCCTTAAAAACAGGGATGCTCGTGTACTTCTCTGATCATCTTGTTTCACATAATTTAGGAATGTTAACAATAAGCTTGCGTTGTAAAACGGACTTGCGAAAAAATATGATTACCTTCTTGATAAGTTCTATCACAGGTCGAATTTCTGGGATAACGCTTAAGTCGGTCACGAGAAGGTTTAGTTGGTGCGAGGAGCAATGGAAGTACAAGGCTTTTTTGTGCTTTTGCCTCAGAAGCGCCTACAGACCCCTTTCTTTCCTAGACATGGTGGATCATCCGTTGAAGCCTAACCCCAAGCACTCCTCAGGGTCAAGTGTTTTAAGTTTGTCACAAAATCTTCAATGGCTTTGGAATTACTTATGAAATTAAGTCCTTCATGCTCTACAAAGGCTACACATTCTTCTTCGATTTCGTTATATTTTTTTCTATTTAATTTAAAATTTTATCTACCTTGGAAGGGGGGCAGCTGCCCTCCCTTGCCCTCCCCTGGATACGCCCTTGTGTCAGGGCAGTTTCTCCAAAACCTATTGATGATTTGTAGAACTGCTTGAAGTTATTCTCCAAAGTAGGTTAAAAATCGGTAACAGAAAGAAAGGCATATAAATAATCCTGAATAGTTTTGATAAATAATTTAACGTTGATTATTACACACAACTGTGACATGACTGATATCATCTTCAAGATATAAACGCGGGCAACACAAATATAATTTTGCCCGTGCCAAGAGTGATCGTGCTGGTTGCCCTTAGAAAACTGCCCTCGGAACAGTTTCCATAACAACCAGCACTTCACCCTGTGTGCAAAATGATCGGTATGTCTCGCCCTTGTTATATTACTAATGAAAATTATTACTGTTGCTTGTTATTTCATTATTTTATAAAGGAAACAAATTAGCTGATTCGTCAAACAGGTACCTACATACATTTGAAGATGTCAAAGGCTGATCATAACATGAACATAAAACAGTATTAGCTTCTATCGCATTTGAAGGAGTACCTAACGATTACTTCCAATGCTTTGGAAGCTAAAGAACGCGGTACAGAAATTTATGAAAATGCTTCAGACAGACTGACCTGTACAGTACCAATTTGTAGCAGCTATGAACGCAGGAATATTTTTTTTTCGTGCTGACCATTATCATCATGCAAACGGCATCCATAACTGCAAAATATTAAGCATTTTAGTTAAATGGCTAGATGACGCAATATTACAAAATTATCTATAGATGTTTATTTGGCTATGTCGCTGTAAACAAACTAAGAATATAAATTCAGGTGCTGAATCAAAGCGATAGACATTAGAATTAACAAGTATTTAAACAAAATATAGGCAATACCTACTGTTAACTAGCAAAGCGACGCACTTAACCTCAACAAGCAAAAAAATACCGTGTGGGAACGCGCAAGATTCTATGACGTCAAAAATCGATATTCTTGTTTTCGACTGCGTGTTACAGTTTGTAAGTCACCTCTCTCCGACCCTACGGGGTGGCCCCTACAAACTTTTTGTTGTCAAATTATAAGTCTTAGTTTCATTCCTATGGTAGCCACTTTAGGTACCAAATGGACTTAAACATAGGTAGGATTAAAGCATAGTGGTTCTTTTTTTAACGAAAAATCGTATTGAAAGTACCATTTTTTTAACGCAAAATCGTGAGAAAAGTACACTTTTTTTAACTATTTTATTGAAATGTCAATTTGACAGTTCCGAAGTCCTTTTCAGATAAATTTCGAGTTACAAGAGATCTATATGCAAAAAAACTACGTGTAGAACACGTTTTGAAAGTATGACTTTCAAAACTAGTTGTAGAAATTACTATAGCATATCACAAACCGTTTCAGTTTGTTATTTAATTAGTTTACCGTGTGACCGTTTGCGTTAGTAGCCCTGTCGAAAAAACGCCTAACTTCCAATACGGATTGTTCTGTGCTGCCAATCTATTTATCTTTTATCAAACTTGTGTCAAACGACGTTCAATTCCCGGTTTCATTTATTAGATGTTGTTTGTTGAGGATGTGTCATGTTTAAAATAAAGAAATTTTTTATGTAATTTTAAAGTATTCATATTACTAGAGATGAGAAAAAGCTCTCATGGTGCTTTCGAATAAACTAGTATGTTATTTATATATTTTTACGAGGACATGGAAAATGAGACAAATAGAGCTCCAAATTGTACAGAAAAAGAGAATGACCTGAATGTTTTGGGTGTAAAAACCGATGCAGTCACGTGGAAGCAAAAAAAAACGCAGGCCTTCAATTAGCAACGGACTTCAATAGTCAGAGTGGTGATTTTAAAGAAAAATATGAAAAAGAGTAACAAAAAAAGAGTTTGCTGAAGAAAAAGTACGAATATTAAAGACTGGCCGTGGTTCTGCAAACCCGGTAAACATTACTTCAGCAGATGTTGAAATAAATTAGCTGCTAGATATTGAAGTGACTGGTCTAAATTGTGTGTTTGACAGTGATGAATTGGTTAATTTAGAAATTCTTGAATATGCTGCAAGTTCAGGACAAATCTAAACAAGTGGGCTTTCTTCGGGCAACACGGAGAGTGAGTCAACATCAGCAGAGGATTGTAGCCAGTAGACAACGTGGTCACCAGCCAGCTTGCGTCTACTCATTTCTGAACCGTTGTGGCCTGATACTGAAAAATTATCATTGGCAGATGGCTAGTTTGTGTAGTTGTATGCAAATATAGTACTAATTGATCTTTGGTTTGCTTTTAAAAAAACTAAAGAACAAACAAATGATTAAAAAGAAGAACGCCTTAACGACAGACTACCAAATCAAAATCAGAGGCCAAATTAAGAGTTGGTAAAACTTCAGCAAGAAGCGTTGCAACAGGACATGCTACATAAACTGAACATGCAAGAGCAGAAACTCCATTTAAAAAAAAGGGTATATGTGCAGGAGTCGGAAATGAAAAAAATGAACATAACCTGCTCATATCTCTCTCTCTTAAGTCGTTGTTCGCTTTCGAACGTCGTGACCCTGTTACGTTACTTTTGGAGCGACCCTCGTATTAGTAAATTTTCGCTAGTTGAATTTTCAGCTTTTGAGTATTTATGGTTGGCTTTTGTCAATTTTTGCATGCTTTAAACTAGGTATAATTGGCTATGTCTTATTTTTAATTACTCTCCTATAATTATGAAGCACTTTCGTAAGCATCTCCCCGAATAACTACCCCTAGATTGCTAATTAAATTTATTTTCGCTTCATTTCTACATATATTACAGATTGGTAGTTAGGCAACCCTCTTCGCTCTTCTAACACTTTACAGTTATATTGCTGTTATCTGCAATGGCACTGGTGCATTCCATTAGTTTTTCTGGAGGTCATGCAGTTTTTGGAACATTGATAAGAGCAGACTTGGTGCTGCATTGCTGGAAATTTTCCTTCCTGTTCGACATTTAGCTGTGTTCTAGTGAAGTTGTACCTATTTGGGCTCGTTTGCTTCGTAAGCTTTGGTAGCTTTCTCGATTGGAAGAAGATTTTGTCGCATCGAAACCCCAACGTGCTGGTAATTTTTGGTGTTTTATATTACCCCGTTCGTATCGCCTGTTGGGCGGATTTAATGGTACCGTCTTCGCTGAGCACATGTCGAAATCCTTCAGGCTGCCTACGATCGTAAGGTTTGTGGTCGTTAACTGCTGCTCCTAGCACCTTCGTATAGCTGTGATTTTGTATTTCAGCCTGCTTGTGACCTGCTCATTGTTTATTGCTTGTTTGCTGCCGTTGTGTCGTTGTGAATTGACTTTCCCCTCGTAACCGGTGGACGAGCACATGTTATCTGGATCGACCCCAATGAGCTGTCGTAGTACAAACCTGCTGCGGAAGCTTCTGCTAGTCGCAGTCTCTCCCCCGCTGAACTCGTAGTTTGGGCGAGAACTTCTCCAGCTCCGTTTGGACCTTGCACTGGGCCCCTGTCTGAGAGTTTAGCCCCAGCTGTTGTCGTAGCCTACGGAAGTCACCTCCTCCTGCTGGCCGCTCCACGCGCCAGAAACTCAAGCTGGCCATAGGCTAGTGCTCCTACGAGGTTACCAAGGTTAAAAGTTGTATCGTTAGCTGTATTTTGTATGTTCGTATTGGAAATTGTGATTTTTGCTGTGTTGCCCATTTTATAGACGCGTTTAGCATTGGCGTAACTAGGATTTTTGGCTGGGGAGGGCCAGGCCCCCCAACAAACCATCGTCAATACCTATGTATACCTATGAGGACATGAATTTACGTACATACATAACTTTTTCGCATACATTTATCTGCTTGTTCTTTGATGCTGTTATACGAGGGCAATCCCGTAAATTTCTGCAGCCTAATAAAACAAAGTTTAGTAACCAAAATTTGTTTGTATTATTTTCTCAAAATATTCCCCCTTTAACTCAACATTTACGCATTCGGTAAAACCAATTATTTTCCAAACAAATTCCACAATTTTTGAGTCACTTGAGAAACAAGGTTTTTGAAGCTTTCCACAGCATCTTCGGGAGTTCCAAATCGCACACCACGCATTTTATCGTTTAATGGAGGAACTAGAAAGTAATCGGAAGGTGCTAGGTCGGAACTGAATGGGGGATAACTTAGCAATTTTAACTCGAAAGTCTCTGAAAATTATTATATTTGATGTGCGGTATGACTAGTTAGAAGCATTGTCATGGTGCAGAACGATCTCATCCCTTGGGCGCCATAAGCCGAGCTTTTTGAATAACGTCTGGTAGGCATATAGTTGTGTACCATTCTGCAGTAACGCTACGTTTATTTTTAAGCACGACAGTTGTGATAGGTCCGGATTTTGAAAAGAAACAAGCAATTATTATCAAGATCGCTTTACTTTAACTGGATTAAGATTTGTTGGAAACATCCTGACTGCAGCTTAGATTCGGGTTCAAATGCATATATCCAGCTTTCGTCACCAGTTATGATGTAAACTGCTTTAGATTTACCTTCATCATATTTCTTATACTGTTCCACATGCTGTTGTTGTGTTTCTGTGTGTCTGTTAAACTGTGTGGTATCCACCCAAGACAGACTTTTCTTACACCCAAATGAGTATGTAAAATCTTGTATATTGCAGTCATGCCAATGCCCAAGGTACTCGAAATAATTCTATATGTGACTCGATTGTCCTACTGAAGCATTCTTCGCACAGCGTCTACGTTCGTATCAGTAACTGCTGAAATTTGTCCTTCGCAAAAATCGTCGCTAACTGAAACTCGTTCAAATTTAAATTCATTAAACCAGAAATATACGCTTGGCCACCAAAAGCAGTATGAAGTCATCTTTCTTTCAGAGATAGAGAACTTTTAAAGTCATAGTAAATCATGGCTCTAAAATTTTCTCCTTATTTCAAAACTAACTGTATAGTAACTAAATTTGAACTGTTAAATTAGAAAACAACAAACATTTGTTTATGGCAAGTTACATTTCCATGGTGCACTTGATCTATTGGTTTGCGGAAATTATGGGTGCTACCTACTCTCGTAATACTACATGTCTAAGGAGCATATCAATAAATTATTTTTCGGTTCATAAACAACATAAAAATGTATAGATTACCTCTTGCAAGCCAATGAGGTTGACGGTAAAAAATATTATTTCAGGAGAAACATCACTTGGTTTCCATTTGCACGTTTTTGAGCAACAATTTTATTTTTTTTCTCCGTATCCCCGAAACAAATACTTTCTTGAAAACATCAATATCCTCTTAAATGTTATTGTGATATGTTTTTATTCTATCTTGGGCTAGCAACTGTGGAAATTCAAGCACCACAAAATGTTCTTTGCGGTACATAAAACACTATTAAACATAAAATTCTGGATCGTACTCTTTAAAGCTATCAACTCAACTCTTTAGGCAAGGCAAACATCTAAATAGCAAGTCACCTTAAGTCTGAACTGGACGAGCCTATAATAGGCAGCTAGCTGTATGTGCCCAGGGAGTAGTTACCGATACACTCAAGTTTTCAACTCCTTTACTTACCCGCATATGAAATAATTGCAATTGTATTTTAATGTGTACATAAATTGATCCTTTATTTGTAGAACACTTGAGAGAAACTAACAAAAATGGTGTAAATTTAACTAAAAAAAAGATGCAGACGAAAGCAGTGTCTTCATAGTAATTATTAGCTAACTAATAACGTTTTTTCTTGTATATTATTATTCATTAGAGTCATCCGTCCAACATATGGTATTTATACTATAAAGTTTTTAAGCCAAAAAAAAGGTAATAAAACCAGAAAATGTAAGAATGTGTGAGGGTTGATAACCAACCCCTTAGTTTAAATGGGTTAATAAAAAAAGCAGATTTTTAAATTTATTTAACTTCTATTTTTCTGGGGTGGGCCAGACGGCACTCTGGGGAGGGCCTGGCCCCCCTGGCCCCCCCCCGCTAGTTACGCCAATGGCGTTTAGTAATGTTGAATAGCTGCGTTCGCTACGCTTTGAATGTAAATCAGAGTACTCACCTGCTTAACTAATAATTCACTTTCATGGCGCGTTTGCTTTCGTTTGTGGTTTTGCTTACTTGTTGCGCTATTTCCGTCAAGTCGCTTCGTGGCTCGTTCGAACTACGTGCGTGTGGCTCCGTTCCAGCCCACGGGATTATTACGGATTTGAATTCATTATGTTGTTCGACGTTTTTGCTTCTTTAATTCGGGGCGTGAAGCGTTAGCAAGCATGCTGTTTATTTTTCAACAACTATTATATTATGTCTTTCCTCTAGGGCGTACGGAACTGCGTGAGATCTCACGCTATCTAGTATATCCCGCCAATTAGAAAAGTTGAAGCGTAATTATTCGGGCAAAAGCTAGCGTCGTGTGTCTTTAGCTAGCAACCGCTTATCGCTTGCGACGTCCTCGCCCTCTTTTGGGATCTCTGCTTCACAGAGGGTTGCACTTTGAGTCAGATTTGATTGCTTTATTGGTTACGCGCGTAGATCTGCTTCACAGATTGCGTTATTCTAGCTTGATGATTGTGTTTGCAAAATTTATACTTTGATTATCTGGCTACGCGCTCAGGAAGTGAGTATTTGGTTATTCGTTATGCGGCAATTGTAATCTGTGATATATTTAGGGTACTTGTGTGTGCAATTTATATTGGTATATGGCAGCATTGATTTTAATGTGTTATATTTATTATTGTTTCATTGTATTGGTCTTGGCATCTGATATTTGGGCATTTGGTTGCAAGCACTATAGAACCTCCTGTGTTAATAAAACCTGTTATCAGCTTGATTTTGGTGGTGTCATTTTTATTGCTTTTGTAAGCTGGGTGTATGCCACCCTTGGGGGAGGTTCGACCCAAGGATTTATTCTTCGTCGAGAACCTGGCGCCCTATTTAGAGTTTGGAAGTTTGGAACCCCGACCTCACGGCGAGTTAGCCGCCTTAGGCCGATATTTACCAGCTGACAAAATACCTAGTACAACTTTCGTCAACAGGTAAGGCCCACCCTTGCTCCTTTTATCGTTACAACCCTTTCTGCATAAAAAATGTGTTAATGCCCGCCACGCATCTCTGTCTTCTACTTGTTGCATGCATTGTGCTAGTGGAATGCATGTAAAGTGTGGTACTTGATCTATAAAACGATTTGGTGAGCGACTTCTTTTTCTTTTACCGTCTACTTTGCCCTGTATTACTAGTTTTTCTAAACCATCCTTCCGGATGACCGAAGAATTTTAGAATTTGATTCTGAATGCTTTGCAGTAGTCGGTTATCGGTACCTATGTAAAGCTCTTGAAGAATTGATATGTTAGTACGTCGCTCAACTCAGGGAATTCGGAGCATTCTTCTCCAACAGAACATTTCAAATGCTTCAATGCGTCTACGACAAGCTGCAGGTCTCTGAAGCGTAGATTGCTATCGGAAATACTAATGTTCGTACTAGCCTCATTTTTGTATCTTTGCTTATTTTGTGATCTTTCCACACTGTTGTTAAGCTTGTCATTGCTGTTTTGGCCATCCCGATTCTTCTTTTTATTTCTCCTTCACAGTCGCCGTTGTTGGAAATACGCGCACCGAGATAAATTACTTCATTTTTTCTTGGAATATCATTAATTATCCTTTGGTGCCGTGGAACTACTCCTGCTCGATCTACAATCATTAAGTGACACTTGGAAGTTGGAAGATTAAGCTTTAAGCCGACCTCTGAGCTACAAACTTCAATTCGTCGAAGAAGATCCGCCATTTCTTCTGGCTAGCAGTGTTGCGTCGTCCGCGTATCGCAAATTTGATATTTGCCTCCCTCCAATCGATACGCACCCACGCCAGTCCTCTGTAACTTTTCGGATTATCCATTCGCCGTATATGTTAAATAAAATAGGTGATAGCATACAACCCTGACGAACTCCTTGTTTGATAGCAAATGGCTCAGAGAGTAGATCATCTACTCTTACGTAGGACTGGT
The DNA here is from genome assembly GCA_940337035.1 of Agriotes lineatus. NCBI lineage: Eukaryota > Metazoa > Arthropoda > Insecta > Coleoptera > Elateridae > Agriotes > Agriotes lineatus. Next base: position 66,776 of record CALNHX010004658.1, on the reverse strand, counting down.
TGGATACGTAAAGATTCCGTATCAGGCGGACAAGGTGTTCTGGTACAGCCATTTCTCCCAGAATTCGCCATAACTGGTGCCATGCTACGGTGTCAAAAGCTTTTGAATAATCCAGAAAGCAAAAGAATGCCAGAAAATTTCTCGGCCATTTGTCTAACGTTCATAAGTTGTTCTCTAGTACCACGGCCTGGCATAAATCCTGCTTGCTCCTCAGCTATTTGTGGCAGGAGGTAGGGTTTTAATCGCTCTTGAATGATGTAAAGCATGATCTTACTTGTGTGCGAAATTAGTGCAATAGTTCGATAATTTTCGCACTTGCTGCCGGTTCCTTTTTTGTGCACAGGTATATAGATTGACTTTGTCCAGTCAGCAGGCCAGACACAAGATGTCCATATTTTATCGCAGATACGATATATAATTTCTATACCACGAGCACCTGTAGCTTCTATCATTTCGGTAACAATGCCATCTTCCCCTGGTGATAGCCAGTTCTAGGTGTTCTAGCGGCGGCAGATTGTTCAGTTCAGCTCGATTTACGTTTTCACAAGACATACGATTTTCGTTTCCCTGAGCTGTCTTCTATTGGAAGTGAGCGCGGTTGAAATGTTCGAGATAATTGTTTTATTTTAGTAAATAGATCTCTAGGCTCATTTTTCAATGCATGTTCTTCGACATCTTCGCAAATACCAAATATAAAGTTGTTCTTGTCAGTCCTGGCAGCTTTTCTAATTTCCCGCGTCAGATATTGATATTGAGCAAAGGTATTGTCATCGTGTAATCCTTTGGACTTTATACTACAGCGTTGTTGTATCAATTCCCAGGTTTTGTTAGTAATCCACGGTTTTCTGGGTTTGGTAGTAGCTTTGCAACTTTTAGCTTATATTTCGATGTTCGTTTTCAGTTTCTGCCAGAGTTCGTTTGCATTTAGTCTGTGGAGGTCTTCATGTGAAATTCTTTTCAGCTTTTCAGTAACGCTAGTGATGTAGCACTGAATTTTTCCTAAAAACCATCTATTTTGCTTAGAAGGTGTTTTTGCCAGCTTTCGTAGTTTAAGACATATTTCTGCGACGAGTGCGTTGTGGTCGCTGTTACATTCGAAACCGGGATACGTTTTTACATCTCTAACTGATGTTTTCCACCTAGATCTTATTAGTAGGTATGTAATCTATTTGATTACGTGTCTTGCCACCAGGAGATCGCCAAGTGTAGAGTCGGCGTTTGTGATGTTGAAAGTGGGTGTTGCTTACAAACAGGCTCTTTTCTATACAGAAATCCAATAACCATTCTCCTCGTTGGTTTCGCTTTCCCAGACCATGTTGGCCTATAGTTGCCCTTAGATGATTATTGTCAACAGTTTCACCAATTTTCGCATTAAAATCCCCAATGACAAACAGTAGTTCACGATTTGGTATATTATCAATTGTCTGAGTTAAGGAGTTGTAAAATTGTTCTATATCTTCTTCTGATGACAGTGAAGTTGGTGCATAGACTTGTAGTAAATTAACATTTACTGGTTTTGCCATAAGTTCTACGGCCACTATTCTATCACTTACAGTTTCGTATCCTAACAGAGAATCTTTTATTGATTTGTGGATGATGATTGCTACTCCATTTATTGAATCCGATTTGTTACTAGAGCATATAATTAGATTTCCTGTTGCAGATATAAAATCGCCGTTTTTCCTCCAGTGCGTTTCTGATATACCAGATGCATGCATGTTTTCCAGTTGTTTCTCTACTATATGAAGTTTTCCGAGTTGATTTAAGCCTCTAACGTTCCAAGTACTTAACTTTAACATTGGTAGTGATTTACTACTTTTTCCGGTAGCATATTTTCCATGGAGTGCCCGGTCATTCACTCCTCCATGGCCAGTAGCTAACTTCACACATACGGACCTAAATCCGCAGCGCCGATTGCCAATCGGGTAGGAATTCCAAAAACGCATAAAGTTATTAGATAAAGAATTAAATTATATTATATTAAAAACGTTTTCAAGTAGCATATAGGTAACATTGACAAATATATAATAAATAACAACAAACTTGCAAAATAATTATTTATCAAATTTAATCTTACTGTATGAGCATATCCCTGAATATTAACGTTATTAATTAAAACTGCGTCATTATTTGATTGTTATTTAACTCCACATCATCGGGCAAAGCATCATTGTTATTTATACCTATTGTGTAAAATTGCTGTTGCTACTATTACATTTTGGATTGTTTCTATTGTTACTAAAGCATCAATATTATGCCGGAAATGTGTACGGCGCTTATTTTGTCACAATCTGAAGTTACATCGCCCTAACGCTCGAACAGAAGAAAACGTTCGCCAGCAATGTACCGAGTGGCGTACAAGCACAGCATAAAGATATAGATATATAGATGTTGAATGTGTATGCTTATTAGCTCATGCTAATGTATTTCTGGTCATTTCTGGAATTAATCGAGGTTGCTTTACGGGTCTTCTGCATTTGAATTCAAGCTCGTTTAAGTTTCACTTAACCGTTCAAACTGATACCTTGCAATCAAACTCTTCACACTTATTATTTATGTCAGCATGACCTGCCCTCTTGTATTTCAAGGTAATTTTCTGTAATTACCTCTTGGCTCTTGGAGTTATGACCAGTTGTCTTCCTCATCAACCTGCACGCATCATAGAGGTTGGATCACTTTCAATTTACTGCTTAAATGGCAAACTGTTGACTGGGATGCTGCACATTTTTCAGCTATCTGACGTAGACTAGAGCCTGTATTGCCTACTAAAGCAACTATGCAGCTTTTTCTCTGAAGTGAGCTTCTGTTATGCATCTAAAAAAATGTAATGGTGAAACATCAAATAAATGTCTTAATTTTTTGCCACTCATCTTTTTTAATTTTAAAACATGCACAAATGTAGTAGCAAACTCTACAAAGAAATTTTTATACTTACACTCTTATAAAATTATATTAATCGTTGTTTAAATCTATTCTTTCCAGGAACACTTGCTCAAATTTGTAGGTCGTACAGAAGAGTATTTTGAATGTTCTTTGAAATATCATTTGCTAGCTACTCAATAATGTTTTACCACATGCAGTCTCAACAACACCCTATAGGATGTTGACTGCATACACAATCATGAAGTTAAACAAGTCGATTAATTGATTACAAATGGGACAGTAGGTAATATGGATTGACAAGGATGTAACTATTGAGTTTAATAAACTGATAAATACCTATAATAGTTCACCCATATAAAAGTGAGATTTTATGATGTTATATTTTTTTAACAACTTTGAGAATTTGCATCCGGGCAGCAATACAATATTTTCAAGAAAATATTCATAATATGCAGCTTGAATTCCCCGTACGACAGCGCCCCCTTCAAAACAAAAATAACGCCTGAAACTGCAAACGCGCCCGGCCACAGTATACAGGATGAGTTTTTCTTTCATTTTAAGCATTGGGATCTCGGAAACCATAAGACATAGAGATTCGGTTAAATGAGGAACGAGTTGTCGTTTTAAGAGATTATGCAAGATATGCTTTATTTAAAAAAACACACAGTTTACTAGGTATGAGCGAAAAACAGATTTAGTGATTTTTCTTTTAAACGTCGTAGAATCGTTATCTTTAGGAATACAACAAAATCACACCAATAAAAATTTTAGTGCTTAACATTATGAACATACTAATTTCCTTCTCGATTTTACGCTTTTTGAGTTATAATACAAACTTGATTTTTTTTTAAATGGCAGTTATAGTTGGTTTTGACATTTTGAAAAAGAACATTTTGTTTTCTTTATAACGATATAAGGCTTGCTATACTTACTTTGGTGAATAAACGCGATGCAGGAATTTTCCTATTATTGAAAGGTAAATAAACAGTTTGCCATGGAAAACAATATCCAGTGAGATAGGTAATACTGTAACTCTAGCACATTTAACATATTTGAAGGCCGTTTTCGGAAATTAATAATCATACTCAATACACTATTAAAAGTAAATCGTATCATGCCATGGAAAACAATAAACAAACAAAATACTGCTCTGTAACTCTGTAACTTTTATAACTTAAATTAAAGATGTTTTCCAATCGCGAAAAACTTAATATGGTCGAATGTTTTATTGTTTGTAATAAAAATAGTGTTCTTGCTGCCGAACGGTACCAACCATTTTATGAAAATCGACGTCAACCATTTCTATCGACGTTCAACAATTTATACCGAAATCTGAGGCAGTTTGGTACCTTTTCGAAACCAAAGAGGGATGAAGGCGTTACTAACGAGGATATCCGTATAGATGTAGTGGCCTACGTTGACCAGACTCCTTCTACTTCGACCCAACAAATTGCAACTGAAGTTAGTGTATCGAAAAGGACAGTCATGAGAATTTTGAAGAAACATAAATTTCGTCTCATATTCATCTAAGAGGCCGTGCCGTTAAAGCTCGAGTTGCAGAGTTTTTCCGGTAGGTGACGCTACTCACGATACTCTCATATTTTGTATGGTTTTAAAGGAACGTTATCAGGAAAATTTTATTTACTAAATTGTAGTTCACAAAACACCAGTGAATCTTTGCAGAGAATAATGTAATAACGTCAATCGTTCAAGTACAGGTATTCACTAGCTAATTCGGATTTAAAAGAATGTTGTACTTATCAAAATAACAAATTTTAGTTCAGTATAAATTTATTTAAAATTTCTTATAATAATCGTTAGGTATATAAGACAGAAAAACCAAAATGTTAACAAACCTTAGGTAATTAAACGAAAACCTTATTGATATATTTGGGAATTGAATAAAAATAAGAAGGAAATGTATTAGCAAAGTGTAAAATACTTTTTGGTATTAGTGTTAAAGACCTTTGTTTTTTTCTTACAATAATAATACACAATATACAACAACATTTTCTTTTTTGTATACATACGAGCCATGAATACTTTTTTTTTAAACCCGTCTTAATGCATTGTTAAATTGTAATTTATAGGCAACCAACTATTCACTACATTTTATATTAAAACTTCAATTTTTGAAGAATAATCAACTGCGGAAACAGTAATTAAATTATTTAATGTCAAATTAATAGCAATTAGTTTTAACTTTTTGAGTTTAGCAAAAAATTGTGATTCTAATACGACCACGTAAAGCAAAAACGAAAAAGTTGAAATCTTTTACGTAATGTCAGAATGGTATTAACTTGAGAACTGCGAGACTTATTTTCGATAAAATATCCTTGAAGGCCTATTCCTTGTATTAGAACAAAAACAATGCGTTGACACGTTTTTTTATAAAAGTATACGTATATCGCATGTATGCAGAAAAGAAGAATTTCCTGTATGAATACCTATCGTAAAGTCTTCACATTTTATCTAATTAAATTAAAGATAACTGCAAGTTTAATTCTTTGTAACAGTACCGGCAATGTTCAACAAAATGTGATGATTCATTATTTAATCAAAATAAACTGTAAACATGTAATATAAAAACTAAAGAATGATCTGCCACTTTATTTTCATGTGTCACTGTGTCAGCTAACTATGTCAATAACACCATTCTGTATAAATAACGACCTAATAATCCACAACACCTTTTTAATTACCAAACGCAATATAAATATACATGACAGAATACATGAGGCCAAGAGTTGCCACTAGACTATGTAATAACTAATGCACAGATACATACATCACATATATTAGACGTCAGAACCGTTAACTCATCAAACATGGGAAGTGATCATAAATTGTTGTTAAGAAAAATAAGCTATTCATTCATAAACGTAAAATTAGAGAGCCAAAAGACGTAGAATAATTAAATATCGAACAACTTGAAGATTATACTTTCATCAAACGAAGACTAGCTTAACATATCAACTACAATAAGATCCTGCCTGAAGACGATCAAGAAATACAGTGGCTGGAAATAAATAAAATGTAATGAATGCAGCCAAAGAAGTATTAGGTATAAGAAAAGTCAACACATCAAGTCAAACAAAACATAAGACACCATGGTCTCTGCGACAAGATACAGCAACTAGCCGATACCAAACGAAAAGCATACCTTAAACACAAAGCGTCAAATTCTGCCACAGAATACAACTATTACAAGACAATCAGAAACGAAGTGAATGCAAAAATAGGAGAGATTAAGGGGGATTACTAAAGGATTCTTAAGTATTTGGTTACTGGGCACGTCTCCGGCCCCGCGAGCTGTACCCAAAATTCCTTCCTGGCTCTAATGGGCAGCAGTGTCAGCCACCCGGAACGGCGCTAACACAAGAACAATGGAGCTCTGTTTTACGAGATCGGCACGTGCAAGAAAGTCACCGGATCTTTGGGCTGGCATTATTGAGACGGGGGCATCGAGGCATTTGTGGTCCAGATACGTACGGGCACGCTTCGAACACTAAAATAGCGTTGAATTAATCTGTATTCATCTTCGGCGATTATGTCATCTTGATTTTAATTGCTTTATAATTTAACAGGATATACCAACAAATTCCAACGAGGTTCCAAGTGTGGAAAATGATACAAACCAACGATAAGAAGTAAAATAATATGTACTAACCACACACATTAGTGAAGAAACTTGGCTAAAGTATGTATTTTAAGAAATAATGTCCGACGGACAAAGAGGTTATACAAGACAAACCCGAAGCCGTAAAATAGTAGTAAAGGTAGAAAAAGAAGTTAGTAACGAAATTGTAAACTTAAAACCAGAAAATCGCCTAGAGCAGATAAGATCAACAACGAACTATTAAAATACAGAAGTAAAACATTGAAGAAGAAATTACAAAATTAGTACATAAAATAATCGAAAACATCAAAAATCACCAAGGATTGGAAACTCAGTATAACAATCCTATCTTTAAAACATCTGATGTGATACAAGCACACAACTTCCTTTTACAGTGATCCAGTGAGCCAAACAAATTTATTTTTAGTTTTTAAGCATTTGTCAAAATATTTCAAAATTACAAATCCTACAGAAACCGTACAAAATAGAGCGTTAGTTCAAGAGACCAATTTTCTATAAAATTTTATGCCGAATTCAAAAGTGTAATAATATACCAGGTGTTGTATTTAAAATAGGAGTTAATAAGAAAAATAGAAAACAAAACAAAAGAAACCCATAATAGAGGTATCCAACTGGAAAATCACCTCTCACATCAATACACATTGAAAATGTAATAAAAATGTAAAGTTTGCAAAAAATCATTAGAGCCGTTTTTGAAAAAAATCGAAAAAAACTGAAAAATCACAATAGTAAACACCATACATGTTTTTTGGGTTCAAGGGACTCTAAACGTGAAGATCTGTTGAAAACTCAATTCGAATTTTCGGGTGAATCCAATAATTCCGTTATTGTAAAAGGAAGTAAAAATAGTCTACCGATGTTATTTCTCAAAATAGCATACAATATTTAATTTATAATGCCATTGATTTATGTGAATGAATATTTTATTATATGTTGTTTTCAGGTTGTATGTATTTTAAATTTTTATGATTAGTAGAATAAAACTATTAAACTATTATGATTATTATATATTTCTCAATTTTCAGTAGATATATAACAAATGCTTGAAAAATGTCTGGAAATATTTGGAAAAATGTTCTGCAGCTATTTCTTCTTGGAGGCATGCACGAATTATTTTGTTAGAAAAAAAAAGCTGCGGAACACGTTTTGTAAATATTTCCATAGGAAATCTTTTATGCGCGCATTATATTTTGATAGATTATACCACTCCCTCTAACATCAACCAATGAAAAACGGAAAAAATGCATAGTTAGGCATGTACTAACTTTTGATAATGTATGTACGTAGCAACTGAGAATCACATACCTTCCTTACTAATAGGTGATAGTCACACGCCTTCACAAACATCACGTTACCTGCTGTTAGTACAATTGTCATAACAAGCACATAAACTGTACTTTGTAACGCCACTGTTTGACAATGAACTGTGACGCCACTGGGTTGTTGATGTGTGGAGAACTACTTTACCGACACAGTGTAAAATAACAACATGTAATGAACGCTTCGTTAGAATTAAAATTAAAAATGATTTAGTTATTTTTTTCTAACAATCTGTTCCACATCCGTTATACAATGGCGCCCAACTCGCGGCCCAACTTGTGGCTTAAAATCGTGTAATAATGCAGTGCTACACAGTGCTAAATTCAATGTGCGCCGCTTGTTAGCAGCCCGTTCAGAACGCAACGTCGAGGTAGGTACATTCGTTGCATTTAAAAGTAAATAGACGGCGTGTGATAACCGCATATACAAATGTTTGCGTAATTCATTACTTGTGTACCAAGTTTTGCTAAATTACGGTTAAAACCGCTCCGATCTGTTCCCTTCTATGCCTCATAACCTCAGACCGCGTCCTGATAGATTTCTCGTCTTTACTAATTTACCGGGAAATTTTCAAAACACAGCGAACGTCACAATGGCAGATCCTGTTATAATGACGCAAGAACAATTGGAGATCCTGTTATAATGACGCAAAAACAATTGAATGCCTTATTGTTAGGCATGCGAAACATATTCATCAACGAAGGGGCCCCCGTTCCCGTCGCAACATCATTTTTAGCTGCATCAAATTTCTCAAAATGCCAGTCCCGTTTTGCGGGAAAGCAACACGAAGCCTGCGATGCATTTATTGATGCCATATGCATATACAAAGAATGTCTGCAGATTTCGGACGCGAATGCAATTAAAGGACTCCCTTTGCTTTTACTGGTTTAGCTGCCATTTGGTTTTAAAGTACCAAAGGCAGCATTACATCATGGGACGACGCATTAAAAGCCCGCAGCATGCTTTCGGTTTTAACAAGCCGCCACATTAAATTTTCAAGAAAATGTTTTCTAAAGAGCAAGCTAAAGAACCAACTGACGTATTTGTGGCTTCCGCGCGTGCACTATTAGCTCGTCTGCCGCCCACGCCGGCGCTTCACGAAACGCATTAGTTAGACATGATTTATAATTTACTTAATCAGCGAATTAGGCAACGATTGCCACGGGATGACATAAAACCGTTGCGGATTTAATAGACAAAGCAAGGTCCATCGAATACGGTTTTACAGGAATATCTGTCCCGCCAAATAACAACGATACGTCATCTTTGCAAAAACAGTCAAAATTGAGACCCAAATGTACTTTCTGTAAGAATTTTGGTCATATTCAAGCAGAATGCCGCAAATATGCTTCGACTAGGTCGCAAAACTTATCAACTAACGCAGGGTCGCCTCAAAATTCACGATCCAATGTGGAGTTACCCCAAACGAGTTTTCCCAGTAGTTCGCAATTAACCTGTTTCGGTTGCGGAGCACCAGGATATATACGGTCGCGATTCCAAATTGCAATACGCCTCCGGATGTGGCTGTGGTAAATAATGCTGCCTCTGTAGAATTATTATCCTCAGATATATGCTACCAACGAGTTCTTCTCGCCCATTATTGTTAATTTCCGTGTTTGCTAAAACTGGATTAGCATATGTTGATACAGGTGCAAAATGTAGCATAGCAGGTTACAATCTGTATTCCTATTTACTATCTTTTGATTGCCCATTTACTCTAACGAATATGCAAATGATTTTAGCAGATGGTCAGACCAGAACTCTCGATGTTGAGATTTTTGATTGTAGTGTCTGTCTTCAAGATTGAGTATTTCTACTTCATTTGTAGCTTTTCCCGAATATACAAATAGTAAAACATTACTAGGTGTCGATGTTATTGCCCAAGCAAAGATTATTTTAAATTTCTCAAAAATGCAATGGTTATTCGCAAGTGATCCCCAAGCTACTTACGACTTTTATTAAGAGACAGTAACTTCTGATGCTACCCAAACATTAATAGTTAATTCTATTGAGATTGGCCTGTCATTAAGAAACAATGAAGCAACTCAAGCCAGCGATACAGAACGCGCCCAACTGCAATCATTAATTCAAGAGAATGCTACAGTCTTTAAGAACAGCACGGATGTCACTCCTTTTGCAGAGCACAGAATTCCATTGACAGATGATACTCCTATCTCGGTACCTCTATATCGGTTAGCTCCTGACAAGAAGGAAATACTTCGAAAAGAACTGGATAAACTTCTAGAAAATGAAGTCATTGAAGAATGTGAGTCACCCTTCGCTTCTCCGGTAGTGTTAGTCCCTAAGAAGGATGGCACCACCCGGCTATGCGTTGGTTATCGACGTTTGAACGCCATCACTGGTTCGGACACATACCCGCTTCCACGGATCGATGATCTACTACATTCTACGTATAATTCTGTCTGTATGACCACTCCGACTTGAAATGCGGGTACCATCAAGTCCTCGTTAAGCCAGAAGACAGGATAAGACCGCTTTTATCACTCCATTTGGTACATTTAGATATATAACTATGCCTTTCGATTGAAAACGGCTGCTGCGACGTTTCAAACGTCTTATCGCTCGTTTCAGATCAGGTCTACAGCATATTTCGATGTTCGCTTACTTAGATGATTTCATAGTACTTTCTCCTTCGTTCGAAGCGCACTTAAGAGACTTAAGAGAAGTTTTATAAAGTTGTTCAGCTAACGCTGAACCGCGTTAAATGCACTTTCGGTAGTACCCAGTCGAATATCTCGGTCACATACTTCCTCCAGAGGGTATATCGCCAAATCCAGAAAAAATACGTGCAATAACCTCGATGCCTGAGCCACAGAATGTTAAACAATTGTTAACTCTCTCCAAACCTGCTCGTGGTTCAGAAGATTTATAAAAAACTTTGCTGATGGAGCAAAGCCTCTCAGCACCCTGACCAAGAAGAATGTAACATGGCCATGGGGCACTGAGCAAACCCAGTCCTTTGAAAGCTAAAAGAAATTATTGACGACTAGCCCAATTCTGCGTCAAGCTGACCCAACACAACCGTATATACTACATACTCCAGGGGGAGGATGCTGAAGAAAGACCAATCGAATACGCCAGCAGACTGTTGACTTCTGCTGAAATGAACTACCTCACAACTGAACGAGAAGCTCTTAGTATCGCTTGGGCAGTGAACAAGTTTCGAGGATACATGAAGGTTCCTCTGTTGTGGTCAAGAGTGACCACCAACCGCTTAAATGGTTGATCACGCTTAAATCTCCAAGTGGAACATTATCCTGATAGGCTTTGGCTCTACAGCCATACGATTTAAAGATAGAATATACCCCAGGTCGTTGCAATGCCCTAGCAGATATACTGTCTAGGCCACCATGTTATGATGAAAATGATAAGAACTGTAAAAATTTGTCTGGTAACTGATATCGCGAAAGCTATTAGGCAAAGTCAAATTGAAGACTCCGATTTAAAGAAATAATAGACCTCTTGAGGATCCCGAACTGAATGAACTCTACTCGCGCAGATGGTGCGATCGTGGTTACATAATGCTTAATGGGATATTATACAGATATTCTCCTGATTATGATGGAGAGGAAGCTCAGCAAGTCGTTCACAAGTCAGAAGTTTCCAAGGTGTTGAAAGAAACGCACAATTCACCCCTTGCTGGGCATTATGGCGGGGAGCGCACTTTTCAAAGAATCATTCGTCGTTACTATTGGCCCGGAATGCGGAGACAAATTACAGACTATGTTGCTAAATGCATAGAATATCAAAGATATAAAGTTTCAAACCTTAAACCTTCAGGTCTTGTGCACACCCCAGTACAAGCACAACGTTTTGAAGTAATTTCCATAGACCTATTTGCTCCCTTGCCTCAAACGCCAACCTGCGAAAAATGGATATTTGTCGCTGAAGATACTTCAAGTCGATGGACAGAACTTTTCCCACTCAGAAGCGCCACAGCTGAAGCTTGTGCTCGCTTGTGCTCGGTGCTTAATCGAAGAAATAATTCTCCGCTATGGAACCCCTCGCCGAGTAATAGGTGACAATGGTACTCAGTTTGTAGGTGAAGTGATGCAGAAAGTCTCCCTTGTCCTGAACTTCAAGCAGCAACTTATCCCTTCCTATAATCCCGCTGCCAATCCTGTAGAGCGGAAAAATCGTGATCTTAAAACGCAACTGGCGATATTAACCAAAAGTGATCATTCGAGTTGGAGAGACACACTTGCCTGTGTCCGATTCGCGATAAACACTTCTCGTTGGCAATCAATCGGTTTCACCCCCGCGTATCTTACCTTTGCGCGTGAACTCCGGACACCAGAGGATGTGCAACGTGACTTACGCCAGATCGTAGACAATGAAAACTTTGTGCCGCAAATTACTCCATATTTGCGTACATTGCCTTCGACTCTTAGCCAAGCTTGAGAAACTCACGGACTTTCCCAAGATTCGAGTAAGAAATACGCTGATCGACTGCGACGTGACGCGCCACCGCTTAGTATTAACGACCGTGTACTCGTGGGCACTACCGTGCTGAGTAGTGCTAAAGCTCGAATAACTTCAAAGTTCGCGCCGCGACGCGATGGACCTTACATCGTCACTAAGATAGTGAGCTCGACCTCTTATCAAGTTGCTGCCCTGGAAAACCCAACGGTTCCATTAGGGACATATCATGCCTCCGCCCTAACCAGGCACATCAATCCTGCCGATGATGAGATCCAGAGGCCATTACACCCTTTACGGAGAAGAGGAAGGCCGCCATCCAGCACCACTCCGAAGGATGGAAGGATGAGTGGAGCCAGACCACTGGACCCCATTCCTGTCCGATCTTCTACTAGGGTCCGGAAGAAGAAGGTGTTCTATGACCCGTCCAACAACGCAACCTCACCCATATTGTCCCACAACCGAGGACATTTATGTGGTCCAAAGGGTGAGTAGTGTAACGCCACTGTTTGACAATGAACTGTGACGCCACTGGGTTGTTGATGTGTGGAGAACTACTTTACCGACACAGTGTAAAATAGCAACATGTAATGGACGCTTCGTTAGAATTAAAATTAAAAATGATTTAGTTATTTTTTTCTAACAATCTGTTCCACATCCGTTATAACCTTTAATATTTAAAATACACTATTCAAACGTTGTTGATTGGCTCGTGATATAATCTAGCTGAATGCAGCTCGTGTGTTCTCGATTATCAAAGCATTTCTGTTTCCACTTCAAGAACCCACTAGTTGCATTATATATGAGAATATCACCAATAAAAAAAGGACAGCAAAGAAAACATTTTTGTTAAAAATAATAATAAAACTACCACGTGTCATGAATTTGACACGCGACAGCCGGATGTGAAAGCAAAGATACGTAAACTCTGACCTTCCGCCTTGCAGGCCAAGCTCTTTTATGCAAGGCTTCCTTGTCTTTTATGGGGTGTTAGTGCCTCACCATTATTAATATCTAAGTACTAACATTTTAGGATTTTTGTTAAAATTACAATTAATTAACATTTAAGTTTGTTTAGGCGTCGCTTTTGGTTGCCCATGGCAACAACGGCGTTATCGGCCTACCGACGTTGTTGTTTGTCCACAGCTGTTTTGTCCTTAAACATTTTGATGACAGTGACATATATGTGGAAATTTCCTGGTAAATTTCAATAAATCGCCGTTGCTATGGAAAATTTTCAATTGAATATGCATGAGAGTATTCTCAGTTATAACTTTCGGATGCCCTTATTTACGGTTGAATGTGTTTGCATTCCGTTTTCTTAGCCAATTTTTCGTAATGAGGTACGCTGTCAGATTAACTTGTAATTACAGGATTAACGATCTCCACTCGTCGAATCTACAACAGTAGGTTTGCCAGAGGCAATAGCCGTTCAATTTATTGTCTGTATTTACATTTAGGCGTTCTGAAAAATGCGTAGATGTAGCGATAGATGAATTTTAAAGTTATTTTAAATTTACGAAATATCGCAAATCATAAAATAGATGAAGGTAGTTACGCTTTTTGAGCAAATAAAAGAATATATCGAGAGATAAAAAAACTGTTCCTCAGCGGGCTGTGGAAATTCAACGTATGAATAATATGTTGGTGACACTGTACGTCAACGTTAAATTCGAGGTTAGCAGGTTAGGATTTGCGTCATTTTGTGTCATAACTGACGGTAAACCTAACCTACTAACATCGAATTTGACATTGACGTACAGTGTCACCAACATATTATTCATACGTTAAATTTCCACAGCCCGCTGAGAAACAGTTTGTTTTTGGATCTCTCGATAGTAGCAATACAATTGCGCTAAATGATAATTAATAAACAAATTAAAAACGCAAAAAAGTCACTAAACGCAATAAATCGTGTTCTATATCTATTTTAGTAATTTGGTGAGCGCAATCATCTGAAGGTTATGATTTAATCTATTTAGAAATTCCGAGAAATTTACTAACTTATAAAAGTGTAGGAAAACATTATAAATAAATCAGAAATTAATAATTACTGAATACTCAAAGAAGTTGTTGTAAATAGGCAACCCTTTCTACAATTGTCATTATGAAGTTAGAGATTACATGACAAATCCGGTAATGAGCTTTATACTCTACACGTCTACACTTTCACTTGTCTTTCACGCTAACAGTCATGCTAAGCGCTGTACATTTAAAACAAAAACTATCAATTGCCCTAGATGTGGCCAAAGAAGAATTTTAAAATAACTATAGTCTCGCGTAACGGTCATCAGTGTAGTGGTGCAGCTATAAGAAGGTTGAAATCCCGATTGTTTATCTAATAGCAAGTTATTTGTATTTTGGTAGTGCATTATTTGACTATTCATAACTTTCTCGAGAATTTTAGAAAAGGTAGGTAAAATGCTTATAGGTCTAAGATCAGAATATTCTGCCGGATCACCAGTTTTAGGTTTTGGATTACAATAAGCGTTTTCAAATGTCAGGGTAAACGCTTTCTGTTAGGCAGAAGTTAATAATATGTGTAACGTATTTATGTATATGCGGACAACACACTGCTATCATTTTGATATTAATTTCGTCTGCACCTATCGCGTTACTTCTGATATCACCAATATAGCTTCCTCTTCAGATACAGATTCAAAAGAAACTTTGACGACACTTTCGCTTCTCAAGTTATTTAAATAAATATTTTTTACAGTTTCATCTTCTTTTAATTTAGGAACACCATCAAGTAATCACTATAAGTTAGTAATTTCATTTGGGTCAGACATAGTTGCGGGAATTTTAAATGTTGGTGAGTTTGCAACATTTAAATGATTAAATTCTTTCCACAATTTTTTTTAACAATTTTTTGTCTTATATGCAAAGTACGCCTTTTTTCATTTATAATACTAGCACTTGTCAGATTCCTCAATGATTTATAGTATTCCCAACTTTTTAAATCTGTTTTGCCTCATCCCTTAGTTTCATCGTTAGTTTTACATTGTCAGTTAACCAGGGCATATACGGTTTTGTAGTTTTATTGTTTTCCAACGCGCATGTTCATCAATCAATTTGATAAAATTGCTATTTAGTATGCTAACTTTTGTATTAATATCATTTAAGTAAACAACATTTTGTAATGGTAGTAGCTAGCTTAAAGTTTGCGAATTCATTTAAATTAAACTTTTTTAAGTCACGATAGAATCTGACAATAGGGGTTTGCTTAACTACTATTGATGGTACAATATATGAGTTCATGATCAGATGCATTGTTAACCTCTACCCTCGAGTATTTAACCAGAGATGGATCAGAAGATAAAATGACGTCAATGAGTGATTCTGAATCTTGAGTTGTTCTAGCTGGCTCTGAAATATGTTGACTTAAATCAAGATATTCCAAAAATTCGATAAAATACTTTGTGGGTGGATTTGATTTAACAAATTATTATTTATATCCCCTATACAAATGATTTTTTCTGCTATGGTTGTACATAATGTAAACGACGTCTCAAGTTCGTCTACAAAAGTTTTGTAATTTGTAGACGGTGGTCTGTAGATGACCCCAAACACGTATGTTTCAGATCTGTTTTTAATCGTAAACCATAATTGCTCTATGTTATTATTTGTATACTCTGTTCACTAGAGTCCCGGATTGTCAATGTCAAAATCCAATTAAAAACAATCCTTTATATCATGGTTAATATTTTTAAGTCAAGCTATGGGTAACTACAAACAATTAATAAAGCTACTAATGTCAAAACTATAAATTATAGGTTATATTTGGAATTGACTTAAGTAAAAATCAATAAAAGTTGCCAGGTAACAAAAACCCAAATTTTCAAAATTACGCTTTTGCGTTGTCCAACCTAGTAGTAACAAAAAACCAATAGAAATTCAACAGTGCTACCATAAAACGTAATTTTTGACAATCCGGGACCATAGTGAACAGAGTATATTAATTTTTCTTCAAAGAGTTTCCTATGTAAACCGCAACTCCGCCAGCCCGACTAATTCGATCTTGCCGTATCAAATTATAATCTTTAATTGAAAGATTTAAGTTACTTACGTTTGGTGAAAGCCACGTTTCTGATAAAGAGAATATATCATAGGCTGCAATAATGCTCTTAATGTAATCTAGTTTCGGTAGTAGCGACCAAGTATTTAAATGAGCTGCTTTTATGCTGCTAGTATTCATATGTCTGAGCTGGATAATTAGATATTCAAATGAATGTATCCTGCAACCCTACAAATTAAAACAAAAAGAGTAGTGCACCACACGTTCCACAGATTATATATTAATCGAACTTAAATCGCTGAATGTGTTAATTTCGCCAATACCGTTGCTCGTAGTTTTACATAAATGTTGCCATCACTGGTCCATACCGATCTGTAGCCCAGCTTCTTGGGGGCCTCTCTAATGATAATGATTTTCGTTCCTTTTAACTTACGCTTATTGTTAAATATAAGTTTCTTGATGCTACGTTGCACAAACTTTACAATTACCGGCCTGTGTGATCCTTCCTTGCCCTTAAGGCGGTGGCTAATATCAATTGAAGACCTGGACAATTCGATGGCTATATCATCTTTGCACATTTTGATGACAACGTTATCGGTATCTTCGTCGGCACTTTCGGGGAGTCTAAAAATTCGAATACTGTGTTTTTTCGTCGGTGTCTAAGTTAAATTTTTCGAGTTGCTGTTCCAGATGATATACTTTTTGCTCCAAATTAGATATTTTATTTTGATACTTTTTCAGTATCTCTTTCATTTGTGTCGTTAAACAGGTGTTGATTATTACGTTAAGTTTCACCGAAAATAAGCTGCTCTGGAGCAGTTCACTCACGATCTACTGTGCAAGGAAATCGCTACTACCCACGGGGGTCTCCTTGCTACGACTTCTGGTTGTCATGTTGATGATTATCTCGCAACGTGGTAAATTTGTGATTTATAAAATAATAATTTGAGCTTGTAGCGTGCACGTTCACTAAGCGAGACAGACACACATCGAATGTGTATTGTTACTTGAAAACGCATTGAAAACGGCCTACAATTCTTAAAAGCTAGAACACGAGGAGCTCAAACGTTGATTATTTTAAATTACCCACTAATTTACATCAGAAAAAATAGTTTCGAGCCATAGAAGCTTCTTAAGGAAAAACTACGAACGCGAATTCGCGCTTCCGGCGCCGGTGCGTTACAAATCAACTTAAGCCCATCGAACTTGTTAGGTTATATGCAGTCCTTGTTATTGTTGTAATACTCTATACGGACAATGAATTAAAACACGGTTGGAGTGCACCCAGTACTAAAAATTACGTTCACTCTGGAGCTCACCTAGACACAGCCTTTATTTAAATATATTCAAATTACACAAATGTGTATATATTATTTTCAAGACGTTATAGCAATGCGATGTTTACATGATGAATGCGATAGTAAAGAAACAATATAATACAGTTTGAAGGAAGTGAGACGCCATAGCCTAGTGGTTATGGCGTTCGCTTTCCTGCTGAAAATGTATTACAGGCTAAATGCTCGTTAAAACACATTCATCATCAGAAAGGCAAAGCTCACCCGAATCATACCTCAACTGTGCTGCAACAGATAGTTGGCCGACTATTGCTCAGGGAGAGATGGAGTGGTTCGAATTCGCACGACGTTAATTAGGGCAGGATACTATCGCACCGGGAGTAATAATAATATAGTAATAATAATAATACTAATTTATTATCCACTAAATATATAAATTTGTGGAATCGTCATACAAATACAATATAAATAACAACACATTTAAATTGTACAACTATAAACACCAACTTATTGTAAAAAATCGTCAAGTGAATATAAACAATTGCACTTTAATACATTTTTCTATATATTTTATGAACTGGTTTATGTTCAATATGCGCACGGAATGGGGCAAAGCATTATATATTTTAATTCCTACCATCATTTTGCTCGACTGTTTTAATCTATGTTGGGGTAAGATTAAGTCAAATCTATAGTCATATTTATACCCATTCGGAGTCACGTGATAATATGTCGATTCTTAAAAATGCAATTTTAAAGTAATAAATGACATTTCGTTTTGTAGGTTATCATGACATCTGCCAATTTCTAAAACTAGATTGCTACGAGTTTTTTCTCTTATACGAAATTGAACTGATATTACATGTTAAAGAAAATATAACGTGTCGTAGAATGTAAATATAATAAAAATTCGTTGGCTGCTACATTAAACACCTGCTGAGTATAGCAAATTTTAAGTCAATTTGCCAATTTATTTCTGTTCATGAATATTCTGTTACAGAACCTATTGCTTGATTTTTGCCATTTGAAGCCTATTTCCTTGCACCACCTAGTTAGGAAAGAAACTGAATATGAAACATTTCTTCCAGATTCTTCAATCAAGCGCTTCTTTAGGCTTTCAATGGTTACAAATTCTTTAGGTACATACATTTTATATACAGTGAATTTATATTAATGGTTAACATAGCAGTTTCGTTTATATGTCAGAATTTAATCATACAGGTCACTTCCATAGTTACCAATGAAATCAATAGATTAGAGCGTTTATTTTACGAGTTAACATACGAATTTGAATTAGGTACTTGCTAATAAAAAACTTTAATTTTGTTACCGGAATGTAGGCATGCTACTAAAAAGTAGATACGTGTGTTGTATCTTTTCTTCAGTGGTATACATTATGATAACTTTTAATTGTCTTTTTGACAAGTAATAATTCCTATGTTAACTCGTAAAATACACGCTGTAATCTATTGGTCTCATTTGTAACTATGGAAATGACCTGTATGATTAAATGGTGACATAGAAACGAAACGCATATGTTTCAACTATTAAAATAAATTCCCTGTATAGTGCCGTTGGGAGTTCTTGACTGCTTCGTCGACTTCCGTTTTTGCATTCTTCACTTTCTGGCTCATATTTTCGGTAAATTGTACTCTCCGAGATATGTAACGCAAGAGAAGCACGGCGAACAACGTTGGAGGGTGAAACTGTTGGTTTACCATTATTAATATTGTCGTACTCTTCATAAAAAGGGCATAACATTCAAAATTAATTGTTGAGACTGCTCGTTATACCGCATGTCCGATGATTTCTTTGTATTTTCAATTTTCGGCTCAACTATTTTAGGTTTAATTTAGGTTTTATTACCCTTATATCAATAATTTACACGAAAAATATAATCTGACAGATTCGAAATGTCAAATTTTAAAATTAATTTTATTAATCGACAATATACAGAGTTATTCACGTAAGCTGAAGAGCCTGACCAAGTAAAAATGCAACCCAAACTACGATTTATAAAGCTAATTGGATCCCTATTGCATTAGCACCTCGAATTTGACATAGACTGCTTACATGTCATTGGTGGCACTGTAAGTCTGTCAAATTCGAGATTAGCAGACTAGGTTTTGCGTCAGTTTGTGTCAAGTATCTCTGAGAAAATGGATGTAGTAATAGCATATGGACCGGGCAAAAATGGCACGAAGAATGAAAAGGAACAATTCTGGGAAGAGCTACAAATGGTATATGAAGAAGCAAACAACCCAACTATACTTACTGGGTATTTCAATGGCAGAATAGGGGATGACACTGCAGGAAGACACGGAGTCATGGGCATCTACGGGGAGAACACAAGAAACACGAATGGGGATAAACTAATACATTTTTGCATTTAAAATGGACTGGTGATTCAAAACTCCATCTACCAACATAAGGATAGTCATAAATACACTAGGGCGGAACCAGGAAGAGAAGAAAGATCAATTATAGACTATGTTATTACAAAGAAAACAAACAGAAGAAGCATTCAAGACGTAAGGGTATATAGGGGTGCCGAACTATCAACAGACCACTATCTACTAGTAGCGACAATAAAAAACAACGGGACAAAAGAATGGGCGAGGGAAGTGGAGGAGCTCAGTAAGAAAGAAACAAAAACCATCAAGACATACAAACTACAAGAACAATGGACAAGAAAGGAGTTTGCCAAATGGATCACGAAGGAGGTACAGGATACAGCAGATGAATGGCAAAACTTGACAATAGAGGGAACATGGTTGAAATTCAAGGAAATCCTCTACGCGGCTGGAACCGAAGCTTGCGGTTTAGCCATAACAGGAGGATCCAAGAAGAGAACAAGTTGGTGGAGCAAGGAAGTCAGAAATTTTATCAAAATAAAAAAGACAGCGTGGAAAGCATACCTACAACAAAGAAGTGAAGAAGCCTATGAAAATTATAAAGCAGCGAGACGGTTGGCAAAGGAGAAGGATGGAAAAAGATAGTAAATCAAATTACAAGATTTTCTATAGAGTTCTCAAGAATATGAGAAACAAAAGAGAAAAACAAGGCTTGAGGCATATTATGGACAAAGAAGGAAACATAATTACTGAAGAAAATAAAGATATGGATAGGAGGAAACCGTATTTTCAGGACATGCTAGAAAGAGCTGGCATAAGCAGGGAGGAAGCAGAAATGGAACAAAACGCAATAAGATCAGGAGAAGGAAATGCCAATACACAACTAGAAGAAATGAGTGACAATATACAACTAGAAGAAGTAAAGAAAGCGATAGGTAAACTGAAAAACGGGAAAGCACAAAGAGTAGACGGCTTAAAAGGAGAATTATTAAAACGTATGGGAGAAGATGGAATGATACTACTACATGCAATTATTAAAGAAGTATGGGCAACTCTAACAGTACCCAAAGACTGGAAAACGTCCATAATAGTTCCAATCTCCTCCTCCTCATTCCTTAGGACCCTTGAAGGGGCATGGTGACATTATGGTCTGGCTACTTTATGGACTTGAAAGTTTCTTTCCAGAACGTTCTATCCTGGGCCGAGTGGATGGCTTCGTGTAGTGTTTGACCTGTCAGTGCCTTTAGTTGGTCCTTCCATCGCATGGGCGATCTGCCTCTCGGTCTGGATCCCCCCATTCTGCCTTGGACTACTAAAGATTCCATGTCATCGGTGCGTCTGTTAATGTGTCCGAAATATCGTAAGTATGACTGGGCTATGGTTGTGCTTATCCGTTGTTCGATCTGGAGGTCTTCCAAAACGGATTTGTTTGTTCAGTGGGCCGTTCAGGGTATGCGTAAGATCTGCCTATAGGCCCACATTTCAAAGGCATCAATTCTTTTCTTGTCTGCTTTCTTGATCGTCCACGTTTCATCCGCGTAGGTTGCTTTTGGTGTTCTTCGTTATGGCTGTGTCTTTCCATACTTTCGTGAGCTTTGTGACTGCTGTGCGTGCAATCGCTAGCCGCCTTCTGATTTCTGGTTCAGATTCCCCTGTGTTCGTTATTGTGGAGCCCAGATATTGGAATTGTTGCACTACTTCATAATTCGCTATATTTTGGATATGATGCTGGTTGTTGTTCCTTCTATCTATAATCATCACTTTGGTTTTAGTTTTATTTATCTCCAATCCATACACTTTGCTGTGGTTGATTAGTCTGTTCATGATGGTCTGAAGTTCAGTCTCCTTCGCAGCTATGATAAGAGTGTCGTCGGCGTATCTTAGGTTGCTAATCCGACCTCCTCCGATGGTCACTCCTCCTTCCCAGTCTTCTAGTACTGTGCGCATTATGTGCTCGGTATATATGTTAAATAGAAGAGGCAAGAGGATGCACCCTTGTCTAACTCCTGCTTTGGTTTAAAAGGTTGTGAGTAGACATTGTTAACTCTGACTTTTGAATTATTTCTCTCGTATACATTTCTAATTAGTGCAACCAAGTGTGGGTGTGTGCCCATTTCGATTAATATTGTCCATAGCTTGTTCCACTCCACGGAGTCGAAAGCCTTGTGGTAGTCTACGAAGCATAGATACCTCTCGACATTTACTTCGCGAGCCTTTTCAGTGGGTTGTCTTGTGTTCAATATTTGCTCTTTGCCCTTGCCAGGAATGAATCCGGTCTGTTCCTCGGAGATTTGAGGGAGGAGGTGTGACTTTAGGCGTTCATTTAATATTGTGAGCATTACCTTGCTGATCTGTGGTATGAGTGCAATTGTTCTGTAATTTTCACATTTCATCGGTGTTCCTTTCTTATATATGGGCACAAATAACGATTCGCACCATTCCTGTGGCCAGTTTCCTGTCCGCCAAACTTTTTCGCATAATTTGTGTATTATGTTGATGCCGATTTCCCCCATTGCTTTTATGGTCTCTGCTGTTATTCCATCTACGCCGGGAGCTTTTCGATTGCTGATCTTCTGTATCGCTCTTTCTACTTCTGATCTTAGGATATTCTGCTCATGCTCATATTGCTGGAGTCCTTGTGTTGTTATATGGTCGTGGGTATCATTGAACAGGTTGCAGCAGTACTGTCTCCATGCTTTCGCTATTCCCTCTGCCGTTCTTACTGTGTTACCATTTTCGTCCTGTATAACCTGCGTGTTTAGTTTGAACTCGCGTCTGAGATATTTTATTTTCTTGTGTAGCTCGTGTGGCTCATCACGTGCTGCATGCTTCTCTATTTCATTACACAGTTCATGTATATGGTTGTTTTTGTCTCTTCTGCATAAGTGTTTAGTGCTTAGATTTAGTTGTTTCATTTTTATTTCTTTTTAATTTTTCGGTAGGTTTGCTTTGCCGACTTCTCTTCTGTCTTCTATTCTCTGGATTGTTTCGTTTGACATCCAGTGCTTTTGTTTCGTTTTTCTTTCCTCTGGGCTACATGTCTCTATCGTCTTTCTGATCCATGTCTTCGTTTCTTCCCATATTTCATCCGGTTCCCTAGAGGTGTCAGGTTCCTTGTGTGCTCGTAATCCTTTTATCAGTTTCTCTTTGTCGGGTGCTTCTAGTTTGTTTATTTTGTCATTCCTTTTAGTCGTGTGTAATTTTATTTTGACATTAGCTCGTAAAAGTTTATGATCTGACCCGCATTGTGCCCCTGGTTTTGCCTTCACTATAGTGACTGACGTCCTCCATCTCGCTGTTATTAAGAAGTAGTCTATTTGATTTTTGTATTTTTTGTTGTTCGAATACCGCGTTCATTATGGTGAGGTCATTGTAAGTAGAAAACTGTATAAGTCGTTCTCCTCTTTCGTTACGCATTCCAAGCCCATACTTTCCTATATTCCTTCTTAAGTGGTTATCGTTTTGTGTGTTTCCCACCTTGGAGTTAAAATCTCCCATCACTATCAGGATTTCTTTGTTGGGTATATTAGATGTGATCTGTTCTATTTCCCTGTACATTTCCTCGTCCGGCGCGTCTTTTGTTGGCATATAGACTAGCAAAACATGTAGTTTTGTTGGTTTTGCTTTTACAGTTATCTGAATGAGGCGGTCACTTATAAGATTGTATGATTCTACGTATTTTGCCATTGATTTGTTTATTAGGAATGCGACGCCACTCCTTCCTGTCTCATTAGCGTCCGATATATATTGCTGTGTTATTTACAGGCCACGAATCATTACAGCCTTTTAAGGTCAAACATTTTAATTTTGCTAGCAAATAGTACTAGGTTAAAACGATGTTTCAAATTAAATAATGAATATAAACACTGCGGGCATGTGACTCAATGCGAAAGGATTATAACAAGAATTTAAACGTCAGTGGTCATAAACAAATACAATTTAATAGTTCTTAGCAAGGCCAAAGGGTTAGATTGTCATTAACTAATACACAATAATGCAAATATAGTCTCAAATCAATCCATTAAACGAGCATTCGATTACACCAAAATTATAAATGGGGATAGTGTGATATAGTGCAACAAGTGTATTTCCGGTGAACGGGTAATGCAGTGTGTGTGTGCCGTAATCCCACGTCGACATCAAGCTGGAAGGACCATCTGCACATGGAACTGCACAGGTTCCAGGCATTATAGCAGGCAGGGGACCTGGACAACTCGAGCAACTGGTCCCGACGCTCGGATGCAGACGGCAGGCCACAGGAGGACATGGGGTGTTGGAACGCATGACAGAAACATGGAGCAGTTCCAATCAAGGGCGAATTCTCCTGAAATAACAATAGCCACGTGTAATAGCTGGAAACACCAACAAAAGTTAATCATACCTGTGGCAACACTTGAGTTAAACTGGGATCTCAACGCCAAGGACAAATAAGGCCGGAATGTCGTTGCAGGTAGCGTTCTTCCAAAGCAATATAACAGGATCACCAGGTGCAGGTGCTCGCCAGGAATCCAAACGCATCCGAAACGGGGTGTTTGTTAGCGGTCCTCCAACAAGATATGGTCCAAAAAGTGTGCCAAGGGTGCATATTAATTAGAGCGACCTGTACATATAATTAAATTAGCTAAATGGATAGATTTAAGTTTGTATTTAATTAGTTACTAGGTTAATTTTTCCCGCTCTATTTTTGTGAGCGTGGCGTGCATAGAAAAGCCCGCGAAATTACACAATAGATACAGTATTTGTTAATGGGCGGCTATTTCCTGCCATATATTCTAGTGACAAGCAATATTTCAAGTGTCCAGACAGTAACGAATCTTTGTCAAAATTTCCCGCCAATTTAGACATGTATTTGTAACGGTCATTTGACGCAAAACTGAACCCAATTGACTCAACGGAAATTTACGTCATGTTACGGACCAATTAGAGAAAATTAGCCGAGTATGGGGGTTTTCAACCCTTCTAGGGCTATATAAGCCTTTTCGCGTCCTTGAGGAGGGGCTTCACTTGGCTTATCTGCTGATATGCGGGTTGTTATGTCATAAGCCGATGAATTTGTATCACGTTATTTGTCAAGATTAGCGTTGAAAATAAAACGAGTGTTTTTTCTAAGTGTTGTTTGGTTTCTACACGAGTACTACTAGTCAAGTCACCTTACCTGGTCAACGAGGGGTTCTAGCATCCTTAGGTGAACAGCATAACACGAGAGGAACACTAAAGAAGCACCAAACCGTTGCCGACACGCACCTGACACCTGTTGATTGACACCACGGCCGTAGGAAGTTGAATTCGCGCCGGCGCACAGCAGGGAGCAGGACCGGACTCGCAATTGGTAAAGTTCCGTGAATTATTGTTGCTGCATGAATTGCCCGAAAATTTTGGTGTTAATGCCGTTATAAAAATGTAAGGAATGATTTGAGAGTAGGATTAAATCAAGGCAATCATCTCTTTGACCATTAACTCCTAGGAACGCGCGAAATAAGAGAAATTAATTTGTATAAATTTCTATAACCCTGAGAGTATTGCAATTCAAATGAATTACATGCAGATTATTTACTAAACAAATAAAAGCTGTTTGTGGTATCCCAAGGCTATGCTTCGTGAGCTAAAATAAAAGTACAGGTAAGGTGTACAATTCCTGTAAGCATCCCCGTATGTGCAAGGGCTTAATAAGCAAGTAATTAATTAGCGATTAAAAAAAGGGGGGTGTAAATTTAGGGGTATCACGGCAATATATATATATATATATATATACTTACTTACTTACTTAATCCGTCCTCTTGTACCCGGAGGTGTCGAGGTTGCAGAATTTTTTCCATTCTCCTCTTTTCCTTGCTTGCTTCTTCGCTTCTTCCCAGGCGGTTCCTCTATCTTCTAGTGTCTTTGTTATTTGTTCATTCCATGTTGTAGCTGGTCTGCCTCTCTTCCGTTTCTTGTCTGTACCCATTTCCCATATTCTTTTCACTATGTTGTTATTTTCCATTCTACATAGGTGGCCAAACCAGTGTAGCTGTCTTCTTTGTATGGTGTTTATAAGGGGTTGTACTTTTAGGCTGTCTCTTATTTCATTATTTCTTATCTTGTCCTTTCTTGTTATTCCACATATTCTTCTTAAATAGCGCATTTCGCCCGCTTGTATTCTGCTTTTTTGCCTTTTAGTGAGGGTCCATGCCTGGCTTCCGTAGATACTAGTTGGGATATATACTGATTTATATATTCTCACCTTTGTCTCTTTAGATACCTCCCTTTTTCCTATAAACGCTTTCTCCAAAGTTCTGTATATCCCCGCTGCTACTCCTAGTCTGTTATTCAACTCTGGATCTAGTTTGCCTTTAGAATCGAGTGTGACTCCGAGGTATTTCAGTTGTGTAGTTTGTTTGATGTCTTCATTTTCTATCTTCAGCTCGATTTTTTCGCTATCAGCATCGTTTCAGTTTTTTTTATGTTGATTTGCATGCCGGCTGCTTTCAGCTCTTCATTCCATGCATCGATACTATTTTGGATCTTCTTTGTATTTGCCATTAGTATTAGATCATCTGCAAACATAAACTCACTTACTCTGACATGTTCTAGGTTTCTACTTCCTAATGTTGCTCTCTTTAGTCTTTTACTCGCTCTGTTATTTACTGATTTGGATATTTCATCCATCGCCGCTATGAAGAGTAAAGGGCTTAGGGTTCCTCCTTGTCTCACACCTTTGTGGCTTATGAATTCTTGTGTCGCCGCCTGTCCAATTCTTAAGCTGCTCTTAGTTTCTTTATATAGGCTTTGGATTACTTCCAGCAGGTGTCTGTTTAACTTTCTTGCTCTTAGAGTTCTCCAAATTAGTTCCCTCGGTAGGCTGTCGAAGGCTTTTTCCAGGTCGATAGCACATGTATATAGTTTTCCATTATAATTTATTACGTTTTCTGTAATCCGCTTGAAACAAAATATCCAGTCTTTGGTGCCTTTTCCAGGTCTAAAGCCTGCCTGGTTCTCATTTAGTGTAGGTTCAATTGCATCCCTTAGCATCTTTACTATAATTGTCTCGTACATTTTATTTGCTACACAGAGCAGCGATATTCCCCTATAGTTGTTACATATCGTTTGGTCTCCTTTTTTAAACACTGGTATAATCACCGCGGTCTGCCATTCCTGGGGTATTGTTTTTGAGTTCCAGGCTTTGTTGATAATTTTTTGGAGTAGGTTTGTCCCTTCTTTGTCCATGTACTTTATCATTTCCGGTTTTATGTTATCTATACCTGCTGCTTTGCCTGTTTTTAACTTCTTTATGGCCGCTTCTAATTCCTCCTTACTTATTTCGTCTGTTCGTACTTCCTCATTGTGATTCAGTGTACCGTCACCTATAACGTCTTTGTCCATTGTTGGTTCAGCTCCGACGACCTCTTTGAAGTGTTCCATCCACCTTTCTTTTATTTCTTCTACATTTGTTAGTAGTTCACCCTCTTTGTTTTTAATGTATGTTGTCTTTTTCTTTCCTTTTTTTAGTCCTTTGATTATGCGAAATAGCATTTTCCGATTTCCTTCATTATTCCTCTTCCCAAACTCTTCCCAGGATTCTGCCTTTGCTTTTTTGATTTGTTCCTTAACTTTGGTTCTTTGTGTTTTGTATTTTTGATAATTCTCGTTGTTCCTGTCATTAATATATTTCTTCCACAGCCTTTTCTTTTCCTTTACTTCTTCTTTAATTGTTTTATTCCACCATGCCGTCTGTTTTATCTGATTGTTGTAGCAATACTACATACTTTTTCGGCAGCGTTTAATATAATGTTTTTAAAATTACTCCAAAGTAGTTCTATATTATCTGTTTTGAGATTTTCTCTGGCTAAATGTATTCCTTGTCGTATTTGTGTAGCGTATTCTTCCTGTGTTTCTGTATCTTGCAGGTTATAGCTCTTAATGCTTTTAAATGTATTCTTATCTTGTCTTATGTTATTTAGAGTTGTCAGCTCTTCTAATCTAAGTCTAACTTCTACTAGGTAGTGGTCGCTTCCTACTTCTGCACTTCTCTTGACTCTCACATCCTTTATTTGGGCTTTGTTGTCTTTTTCTACTAACACTAGGTCGATAATTGATTTTTCACTTCTACTAGCAATTTCTCTCGTAAATTTATGGATGTCTTTGTGTCTGAACCATGTATTTGTCACGATGCAGTTATTTTCCATACAGAACTCGATTATTCTTTTGCCATTGCTATTCAGTGTGTGTTCTCCCCATTTTTCAATTGCACCTTCAGTACCTTCTGGGTTATTACCCACACGCCCATTTAGATCTCCTAAAATGATGATTCTATTTTTGGTTTTATCAAATTCCTCTTGAAGCTGTTCCCAGTATACATCTTTAGCTTGTTTCTTATCATTTTCATTAGGTCCATATGTTATTACTAATGTATACATTTCTTTTGCAAATTTTACTTCGACGGTCATTAATCTTTCGAAGATAAAGTTCCATTTTTTTATATAATTAATATAATTAGTGTTTACTAAACAGGCTACACCTGCTTGTGCCCAGACTGCATCATCTACCCCACTGTATAGCAGCAAGTGGCCTCCTTTTACCGTCTCGTATCCCGTGTTTTTCCGTTTCGTTTCTGTCAGCGCTAGTATTTTTATATTTGTTTTCTCAAACTCTTCATACAGTTCATTTTCTTTTCCTTTTAGACTTTGTATGTTCCAGGTGCCTATTTTGATTTCTGTTATTTTACTATTGCTAGTATTATTTCGATGGTTCTTTTCCTCTTTAACTTTCCTAGTTTCCTCAGTCATATTCCTATTCATTGCCATTTTCGTCTCCGTTAAGTCTTTTTGCCGGATTTTTAACCAGGTATTTTTCTTCTGGGTTCCAGTCATATCTTTCTCGATTTATGAAAATTCTATGGTAACCTACTTTAGCTTCCTGTCCGTTGCTTCTTTCTTCTCTCGCCATTTTAAGTAGTTGGGTTTGCACTTGTCTTTCTTCATATGTTTGGTCGTTTTCAATAAATATTTTCGTACCTTTTAGTAATTTCTTCCTTTCTAGTATCGTTTTTTTTCTTCCCATGAATTGAGCTGGACAATTATTATGTTTTTGTCTTCCTTAATCCTGACCAAGTGTGCCTTATTTATCGTCATGGTGATTTTAAGTTTGTCTCTTAGTAGCTGTTCTACTCCTTCTTTTAGTTGTTGTTCTCTTATGTTTGCTCCCTTTATCACTACATTTTTTTTGCGTTTATCTTTGTCCTGCCTCTCAAGCCTATCTTCTAGTTTTTTTATTCTGTTTTCTAGGTTCCCTTTTTCCTTTTGCCATTCTTCTGCTTTCTTTTGCCAATTCAGCTTTCGCCGCTTGTAATTCTTCGCTGATCTTTGTTATTTCTGCCTTCAGATCCTTGTGAGATTTATTAAATTCTGCTTTTAAGTCTGCTTTTAGTTAATCAATTTTCTTTAGGATTTTATCCATGTTTATAGATTCTTCGACTTTTCCCTGATTTTCTTTCCTTGCTTGTTGTTTTAAATTTTCTTTTGTTGGTGGTCTTACAATTTTTGCGCTTTTTTTGAAGGCTATCTGGTCAATTTCCCACCTTTCGAAGTCCTCCGGGTCTTCTATGTCCCTTTTCCTTTTAGCAAGATCTGATAAACTATGTGCTCGTGCTCGCCCTTCTTGATCGTTCCTGTTCATGTGGTCGTTCTTACACTTAAACTTGGTTGTTCCTACGGTAGCTTCACGTATATTCGCTTAGTATTCGTTGATACGCGTGTCGGTGGGTTTTCTGTGAATCGTAGATTTGCGTACTTTAAATGTTACCCTGGCTTCACTTAGCGTTCGTTAATACGCGCACTGGCGATTGTTCAATGACCTCTTGATTATCGCCGGCCTTGACCGTCCTGCTCGCATTTACTTGCAATTCCCGTTATTTTTTATTTTCCTTCGTAAAACACTGATCACCAAGCTTTGTTTGCACTTTATCACTTCACTTACCTTAATTACTTTAATTTCACTTTAATCGCTTTAAAACACGTTTTGCGCGGGACTGATTTGCTATGCACTTATCACGTCGCCACGTTCGCCATATATATATATATATATATTGCAATGACTTCACGTTTCTGTACCATAAGTATTTAATTCAATTGCCCTGCTCTGCTAGCTGTGAGTATTTATTTCTTATTTAAAAATTAATTTCAAATGATTTCTTTTAAAAATAATTATTGCCATGAAAACTCAATCATCAGGGTTAGGTTCTTTTATCTAGTTGTCTTATATTTGACTTGCCATATTTAGAATAAATTTCAATTGTCAAATGACCTTAAATGTCACTTATCTTGAATGAATTCAAAATAATTCTTCTACTTGTAATCAGATACGACCAACGTACACTGTTTTCAATATTATTATGATGTATGACTTTCTCTATCTTTTATAGTAAGTAATAACTCTTTTAATTATTGCAAGTAATAAATATTGTTCATCTACTTCATTTTTATTCTAGACTAAACTACTAACCAACCTTATTGACTCTACTAATTGCACATCCAGCACCACAGATCCCCTTGTACAACTAGTCACCACACGAACACGTCCAACTGCAATTAACTGTCAAACCAATTTACAGCCATTAAATCCTCCAGAAAATATCCAAATATTTGAAGAATCCAACCTCCTTTTACCAAGACTGCAACTGTCGACTTTTATATTACTCCTTCACAACCCTCTTCTGCCAGTAAACTATCCTTGATGTACTCCAACTAATATTACTTCTTTTCAGATTTAATTGTCACGATGATCTGTCCTCTGCATGAAAATGAAATATCCAAATACCACCAATCACTCAGAATGATTCCCAGGAAGATACATCAGTCCTTCATCACGGCTCCTACACTGCAGTAATCCACACCAGTCAAATCCTTTTCACTCCTTCCCATAAACTGTATCAGTTCCAATAAAGCAGCTCAATCCAAATCTTATATTTTTATTTGTTAGTAAATATTCTTCATCCAATTAAAATTGTAATATATCAAAACTCTTCTTTAATTGAGACATCTTGCTATTCGTAAACCATTATAAACTTATTTCACCTTATTTAAACTTCGTAGATTTATTTATTCACTGTTCTTATTATACCAAGACCATTATTATTATATAAACAGTAAAGTTTTCAATATTTTATTACTATCCAAAATATTATGTTACATTTTTTCAAAGTTTGTTATTCTTAATCCCCAAAAACAACTCTCCTAACTACCGTATTTTCATTATTGATGCTTACTATATTAAAATATACATTTGATACCTACATACTTTGTTATCTTTTAATATTTTAATTTGGTCTATCGTATCTGATATCAGTAGTAAATAACTTCTATCTTTTAACATCTTACTTTATAAATTAAACTATATGAAATTTATTCTTTCCATTCTCATTTCTTAAAATATAATCTCTATTTAAAATTTAATTCAAATAACCTTTTATATTCTAAACTTTTGCAAAGACTGACTACAATGCTTTACCAAATTCTTTTATCGTATTAATTATCAAACTCTATTCACTCTTATGATATCATAACAATATATATATATATATATATATATATATATATATATATATATGAGACTGCCTTTTGTTTCGAAATGTCCTTTATCCTTCCAGTGAGTTTCAGTTACTCCACATATATGTATATTTTCTCTACTCAGTTCTCTTTCTACTATGTGTAGTTATCCCGCTTGAAGTAACCCTCTCACGTTCCAGGTGGCGATTGTTAGATCTTCACTTATTTTAAGGTATTGCCTTGCAGTATCCAATTTTCCATGCGATGCCGGTTTGCACACATCAGCATGCCCAGTTGCCGATTTCTCACCAGCTGACCTGGACTCAGTCTGGCGCCGATTGCTAGTCGGGTCGCTTGGCATCGTTACATTATTACTTTGCATCTGATCATAATGTTCTCATGGGATACGCTAATCGGATGGTTTTCCGTTTGCCTGTCAGATCGCAGTGCTGTAGCCGTTGTCCTAGTTCTAAAGGCGCCTACAGTTATGTGTTATGTTGCCGTTCCGATCTTCTGATCTCCGCCTCCATACCCTACGGGATACCCTGCTACCGGCATTCAGTTTTGGATCACAGGGACCATTAGATCCTCCAGGAAAATCCCCCCCTTCTATCCTGCTACTTTTGGTCCGCCCCGGATATTTTATTTCCCCGGTACCTGCCATATCTGACAGGCGTTCCCCTATCCGCCACCTGGGGAAGCGCCCGATGGGGGATCTAGCAACCCCACACGGGGTAATCTACAAAAAAGAAAATCGTACAGATTGCTCGAATTACCGTGGACTTTCATTGTTATGCGCAGCCAGCAAGATGTACGAGATTATCCTGGAAGGAAGGCTTAGAAAGGTAGTAGAGGACAAACTGCATGAGGCACAAAGTGGATTTAGACCTGGACACTGTACCCAGGATCATATATTTACAATTAGAAATGTAATAGAGAAATCGCTACCCTATAACAGGAAAGTATATATGCGTTTTGTTGACCTGTAGAAGGCCTTCGACAAGGTGGAGAGACAAAAAATATGGGATGTGCTAGAGAGAAATGGTATTGCAAATAATTTGATAGAAGCCATTAAAACACTGTATAAGAAAACACAAAATATAGCCACAAAAGACAACAGAGAGACTAATAGATTCAGAACAACGAAGGGAGTTAGACAAGGAGGCAACCTTAGCCCACTACTTTTCATTACCTACTTTTATGGACGAAGTAATAAAAAATGTCAGCAGTAAAAGTAA
Source organism: Agriotes lineatus (assembly GCA_940337035.1). Classification (NCBI taxonomy): domain Eukaryota; kingdom Metazoa; phylum Arthropoda; class Insecta; order Coleoptera; family Elateridae; genus Agriotes; species Agriotes lineatus. The sequence continues at coordinate 34,069 of CALNHX010004658.1, read as the reverse complement.
GAAGATGAAGGTGGGATACCACAAATTGAAACCGGTAGAAGTGGGAGGTTGTGATTTGCAGACGATGTTGCAATTATGGCAAACACAGAAAGGAGTTTACAGTTCAATGTCAACTTGTGGACAGAAGAGTTGGACAGAAAAGAATGAGAATCAATATTAAAAAAACAAAAAGTAGCGATATCAAATAATAAGGAGAGAAGAGCCAGCATCCAAAAAGATGTAAACTGAAGAAGACTTTTTAAGTTGAAATATATTTTTACAATATTCATTGATTTATGTTACATTTAAACAATTAGATGACAAGAATTTTTCTACAAATGAAATAATTAAAAAAACAGCTGTATTTTTAACACAACTATAGTTGATATAAATATTAGATAAATATGTTACAAACTTGTAAATTATACAATAAAAAAAGATCTATATATTAACTAGTTGCTAAAGTACGTACAACACAAAATAAAAAATAAATAAATTATTATAAATTGTAAATAAAATATAAATGGCATGCGTTTAAAGAGCTATTGCTCTATTTACATAAAACTTAAATTGTTTTAAACTGCAGTGATAAATATCTACCTCCGAAAAGTTGTTACAAATCGAACACATACGCATCATTGGCAAATTAAAGGCATAATTCGTTCTGTAATTCGGGATTGAAAAAACAAATTAATTCCTTGAGTTGTGTGAGAGTACATGAAAATGCAGCTCCGATAAAAGCGTATCACAATCTACAGTCGATCTAACTAATTTGAATATAAATATGCATGACTGCAAAGTTCTTCTTTTTTCTAAACTTAAGAAACTAGACTCTTTAAGCAATTCAGTATAGGGTAGATAGAGAGGATAGACCCCATGCATTTTGAAATACAAGAAACGCTAAAGTATATACAAGTACTGTTAGCATTTTTGTGATTTAAATTAATAAAAAAATGTGTTTATTGTAAATTTTATTATTATTTTTGTACACCACAATCGTAATAAAGATTTTTTATTCTGCAAAAATAAAAATTACACTATGTATACGTACAATAGTCTTTAGGGGTGATTGAGAAACACCTAATATGCTAGGGGGTGCGCCAAGAAAAAAGGTTGAGAACCACTGTCGTAGAGAACAATATTATTTTATCTAGCATGCCAGTGTATATGAACATCAGGTCTATCTATGTATTAATCTGTGCATTTTATCTGTAACGTTGCCATATTTACAAATCTTAAATTGCTTATATTTTGATTCTTGGGTTTTCCGTTTAGTTTTAGGTGTGACTATTCTACGGGGCGATTCGTTTAGTTAGGATATTTTAAAATTTATGTAGCTACAGACATTATACGTGTTCAGAGAGAATGTCTATCATTATATGCAGAAAAGCTGGAGTTTTACACGATCTAGTTGCTAAGTCAGTGCATGCCTCAGACCGTGCAAAAGTCAATAAACTGGTACTCGTACCTACAATCCAGCCGCATGTTTAGTGCATTTTGAGTTTGGCATCAGAAAAGCACCTAAGGAACATGACATTAACATTATGCGATGGTGGCAGCTGATTTTACTGTGGTCCTATTCCTATTTACAGAACAGAAAAGGGTTTGTCACCTGTATTGGATTGTATATGTCTAACTACTCACAAACAGAACATGAATAAGGTGTTTCACCTGTGTGGGACCGCATTTGTTTAACTACATTATCTTTCTATGCTGTTGTATATTTACAAACAGCATTAGAAAAGAGTTTGTTGCCGGTATGAGACTTCATATGTCTAACTAAATGAAGTTTTACTGCAGTACTATAGTCACAAACAGAACAAGAAAAGGATTTTTCACCTATATAAGATTTTATATGTGTGACTAAACTACTTTTATTGATAGATTTGTATTCACAAACTTAACAAGAATAAGGTTTTTCACCTGTATGAGATTTCATGTGTCTGACTAAACTACTTTTTTGGATAGATTTATTTTCACAAACTGGACAAGAATAAGGTTTTTCACCTGTGTGAGATTTCATGTGTGTGACTAAATTACCTTTACGGATAGAGTTGTATTCACAAACTGAACAAGAAAAAGGTTTTTCACCTGTGTGAGATTTCATGTGTGTGACTAAATTACCTTTACGGATAGATTTGTATTCACAAACTGAACAAGAAAAAGGTTTTTCACCTGCATGAGATTTCATGTGTGTGATTAAAGTACCTTTCTGGGTAGATTTATATTCACAAACTGAACAAGAATAAGGTTTTTCACCTGTATGAGATTTCATGTGTGTGACTAAATTACCTTTACGGATAGAGTTGTATTCACAAACTGAACAAGAATAAGGTTTTTCACCTGTATGAGATTTCATGTGTCTGACTAAACTACTTTTTTGGATAGATTTATTTTCACAAATTGGACAAGAATAAGGTTTTTCACCTGTGTGAGATTTCATGTGTGTGACTAAATTACCTTTACGGATAGAGTTGTATTCACAAACTTAACAAGAATAAGGTTTTTCACCTGTATGAGATTTCATGTGTCTGACTAAACTACTTTTTTGGATAGATTTATTTTCACAAACTGGACAAGAATAAGGTTTTTCACCTGTGTGAGATTTCATGTGTGTGACTAAATTACCTTTACGGATAGAGTTGTATTCACAAACTGAACAAGAAAAAGGTTTTTCACCTGTGTGAGATTTCATGTGTGTGACTAAATTACCTTTACGGATAGATTTGTATTCACAAACTGAACAAGAAAAAGGTTTTTCACCTGCATGAGATTTCATGTGTGTGATCAAAGTACCTTTCTGGGTAGATTTATATTCACAAACTGAACAAGAATAAGGTTTTTCACCTGTATGAGATTTCATGTGTGTGACTAAATTACCTTTACGGATAGAGTTGTATTCACAAACTTAACAAGAATAAGGTTTTTCACCTGTATGAGATTTCATGTGTCTGACTAAACTACTTTTTTGGATAGATTTATTTTCACAAACTGGACAAGAATAAGGTTTTTCACCTGTGTGAGATTTCATGTGTGTGACTAAATTACCTTTACGGATAGAGTTGTATTCACAAACTGAACAAGGAAAAGGTTTTTCACCTGTGTGAGATTTCATGTGTGTGACTAAATTACCTTTACGGATAGATTTGTATTCACAAACTGAACAAGAAAAAGGTTTTTCACCTGCATGAGATTTCATGTGTGTGATTAAAGTACCTTTCTGGGTAGATTTATATTCACAAACTGAACAAGAATAAGGTTTTTCACCTGTATGAGATTTCATGTGTGTGACTAAATTACCTTTACGGATAGAGTTGTATTCACAAACTTAACAGGAATAAGGTTTTTCACCTGTATGAGATTTCATGAGTCTGACTAAACTACTTTTTTGGATAGATTTATTTTCACAAACTGGACAAGAATAAGGTTTTTCACCTGTGTGAGATTTCATGTGTGTGACTAAATTACCTTTACGGATAGAGTTGTATTCACAAACTGAACAAGAAAAAGGTTTTTCACCTGTGTGAGATTTCATGTGTGTGACTAAATTACCTTTACGGATAGATTTGTATTCACAAACTGAACAAGAAAAAGGTTTTTCACCTGCATGAGATTTCATGTGTGTGATTAAAGTACCTTTCTGGGTAGATTTATATTCACAAACTGAACAAGAATAAGGTTTTTCACCTGTATGAGATTTCATGTGTGTGACTAAATTACCTTTACGGATAGAGTTGTATTCACAAACTGAACAAGAATAAGGTTTTTCACCTGTGTGAGATTTCATGTGTGTGACTAAATTACCTTTACGGATAGATTTGTATTCACAAACTGAACAAGAATAAGGTTTTTCACCTGTATGAGATTTCATGTGTGTGACTAAACTACTTTTAAGGATAGATTTGTATTCACAAACTGAACAAGAATAAGGTTTTTCACCTGTATGAGTTTTCATGTGTGTGATTAAAGTACCTTTCTGGGTAGATTTATATTCACAAACTGAACAAGAATAAGGTTTTTCACCTGTATGAGATTTCATGTGTGTGACTAAACTACTTTTCCGGATAAATTTATATTCACAAACTGAACAAGAATAAGGTTTTTCGCCTGTATGTGATTTCATGTGTCTAACTAAATAACTTTTCTGGACAAATTTATATTCACAAACTGAACAAGAATAAGGTTTTTTACCTGTATGAGATTTCATGTGTGTGACTAAACTACTTTTCCGGATAAATTTATATTCACAAACTGAACAAGAATAAGGTTTTTCGCCTGTATGTGATTTCATGTGTCTAACTAAATAACTTTTCAGGACAAATTTATATTCACAAACTGAACAAGAATAAGGTTTTTCACCTGTATGAGATTTCATGTGTGTGACTAAACTACTTTTCCGGATAAATTTATATTCACAAACTGAACAAGAATAAGATTTTTCGCCTATATGTGATTTCATGTGTCTAACTAAATAACTTTTCTGGACAAATTTATATTCACAAACTGAACAAGAATAAGGTTTTTCACCTGTATGATATTTCATGTGTGTGACTAAACTACTTTTCTGGGTAGACTTATATTCACAAACTGAACAAGAATAAGGTTTTTCGCCTGTATGAGTCCTCATATGTTTAATTAAATTATGTTTTACTGTAGTTCTATAGTCACAAACAGAACAAGAAAAGGATTTTTTGCCTGTATGAGATTTCATATGTGTGACTAAATTAACTTTGTGAATAGATTTATATTCACAAACTGAACAAGAGTAAGGTTTTTCGCCTGTATGAGTCACCATATGTATGACTAAACTATTTTTCTCGGTAGATTTATATTCACAAAGAGAACATGAATAAGGTGTTTTGCCTGTGTGGGAACGCATATGTTTAACCAAATTACCTTTGTATGCTGTTGTATATTTACAAACAGCACAAGATGAGGGTTTGTTACCTGTATGAGATTTCATAGGTGTAACCAAACTCTTTGCTGTTGAATTTTGGGGCACATAATTTTGGTTTTTAATTTCAAACTCACATTTAATATCAAGTTCGAAATGAATACTGATGTCATTATTGCTTTCAATGACTTCTTGTTTGACAGAACATTTCTGAATATCTTCATTACCATCTAAGTCTCTTAATGCCTGCAGTGAAGTTTCTTCTGTTGAACTATAAAACTTATTATCTGCAGTTCCTTGATTAGTGGTCATCATTGCTAGATTAATGTCTGCTTGGTATATAATACTTTTTCGCTCAATAATATACGATTACAGGAACCTCTGAGATTGCAACACCTGGAACAAGTAAGTATTATTAGAATTAGAAAATTACAGATAATTTAATTTATTTTATATTGGAACCATAACCTTGTTTATTGACCCTCGATAGCAGGCTTTCATGGCCCAAGAAAGTATAAAGTTGCTAAGCAAACAGTATAGCAACACCATCAATCTACACAGTAAATGCAGCATACCAAAAATTTACAGCCCGTGCTCAAAATACTGAATCCTTGATTTTTGTCCTTTTCAAGAATCAAAGTAAAATAAAACGTTGTATGTATGTACCAAGTGCATAATCAAGAAATTTCAAGCACTCCGCATATTCTATTGATTATACCTGTAATACATAAATAACTAATATACAGTGTTCTGTAAAGAAAACTGCAGTTATTTTAAAGCTAATATTCTGAATGGAATAGTTACCTATTTATGTAAAGAGCCCGAAAGAAAACGTTTACACTCGATAACAAAGTTTCCAAAAGTGTAAACGTTCTTAGTGCCTGAGGTACTTATAACGTTTTACTTACAACTGGGTTCAGATGCATTACTGGAATGGTTTGTTCTAAATACACTCTTCAGAGTGACTTTCTACTGAAGGTATTACATTTTACAACATATCAAATTATATTTTTAAGATTAACAAATTAATGTATTGTTATCCTTACAATAAAGGCAAATAATATATTTGAATGTTACTTTCGTCGCTAGTTTTTATCACATGGCGTTTTGTTTTTTACAGTCCACCAGGCATAAAGTTACACTTTCGGTCATGGTAACTACGATATAAAAAACAGTTTTGGCCCGGTTGTGTATTAATATTATTGCATTACAAACTGAATCACTATAAAAGCCAGTCTTATAAAGACCACCAATCTGAGGTTAACTTTAATACGTTGTTAAAATAAACAAAAGCGCATCAAAATTTGTTTACTAATATAAATAAAATGTCCTAGGCACTAACGTTTTGATGTGCTATTTTTTATTTTAACAACGAATTAAAGTTAACCTCAGATTAGTTGTCTTTATAAGACTGGCTGTTACTACCAATCTATCATTGATTTATAGTCATTATAGCGGTTTAAAATAGCTCTCCAAGAGTCGGATGTTATTTTTAGTTGTTCTGTTCATGTGCACGGCGTGTTATTTGCTAAATGTAGCAACCGTTTTGCTTATGTTGACTGATTGCAATTTACCTTAAATAAACGAGAAGTCTTTATACATTGGGTGGAACGATTTAGAACTGTTCCAATAACAAAATTTTGGCCCTCTACACCATCTGTAAAGTAAAGAATAATGTTCAATAACAATTCGTGTGAACACGCATGACACTTAACCTCAGTTTCAGAAGTGGGTTTTTGCAACTGACACGCAAGTGTAATAATTAAATATTGCAATTTCAAACATCAACGTTGTCAGAGAGTTGAAGTCGCTCATTTGATCCGATACTAGGCGAAATGTCTGAGTTGATTAATTAATTAATCACTTGCTTTCGTTTAACAGAAAATATATAACAACACTTTATGGAGTATAGAAGTCAGGGTAGCCACTTTTCAGTGTTGGTCATAGATAATGTATGTAATCCCACGGAGGTATATGGTTGGTATTTGTCTTTGAGTATTTATATTCAAAGGTATATGCTGTTGACTCCAGCTCCCTCTACCTTATTATTCTTATTAAATAATTCCCACTGTAGGTGTCAAAATCCCTCCCACATTTTGGTGATAAATTTGAAAATTGTTAATAAATTCTACAATAAAATATCAGTTAACTGAACATAACTTTTATTAAAAAAAGAACAAAAACAAATTACCCGTAAAATAATTATAGAACATAAATATATACACTGTACATTTACACAAATATAAGAAATAAACTTATTGTATTATAATAAGAATTACTTACTTCTCAGACTTAAAGCTACAAAAATAAGTAAATATTTTATTTAACCCGAGGGCTCCCTTAGAGAGAGGCAGAACCCCGAAGGCCCCCTTGGAGATGAGCGGAGCCCCGAAGGCCCTCTTTAAGAGGGGCGGAGGCCCGAGAGCCCTTTGGAGAGGGGCCGAGCCCAGAGGGCTCCCTTGGACAGGTGCGGAACCCACAGTACCCCGAGAGCTAACTTGGAGAGGGGCGGAGCACCGAGGGCCCTTTGAGCCCCCTTGGAAAAAGGCCGAACCCCGAGGACTTCCTTATTTGGTCAGGTGGACGGCAGGAGGAGGCATGGGAGAGGTGTGTAACAGAACGGAATGCCCAACGTAATAGGCTTAAAAATGGTGGTAAATTGAATAGAATAGACTGCGCAATAGCGCCCGCAACCTCGTTTATTATAATATAAAAATGTTGCTCTGTATTCTAAAAACCATGTCGATGGCTAAGCTTGCTGAGTATGCGATTTACAAGGGGGGTGTTATAAAATATTCTGAAAATTTTAAATTAGAGTCTTGTAACTAACAAAAAATATTAGAACAATTTTTTCCTGTAATTTATTTAGTTTTGGGCAAAACTATTAAATTTTATATTGGGATGTAGCTGCTGTAATTATCTAGGGAGGTATTACAATATATGTCTTTCAGGTGCTTTAATTTCGACTTTATTTGTAAAAAACGAAATACAATTTAGGCAACCAACACTACAATTTATTCGTTTTGGTGTTTCTATTAACAAAGCATTAGGCAGAGAGCAGATTATAGCTGATTATAATCTAGTTCTTGAAAACCTAAACTAGAAGAGGTTTGCCTACTTAAAATAAATATTGATCTTGCATTTTTATTTTGCAGTACTACATTATTTTTGAATAATGTAATTCTTTTGTTAGACTTGTCTTTTATTTGGGGGTTTTAGATTTTAGGTTTGATAACATTGAAACTCCGTTTTTCTACATAACTACTGGTGTTAATTTCTACCGTAGTTTTAATATTATCTAACCTAGATCTTAAAATCCTCGAAATAAAACACAAATAACACATAAAATAATGAAAGATGTGGAAATGAAACAAATAAATAAGGACTGATATAAGTTTTATTGATTGTATTTACGTTAATAATAATTTATAATATTTACTTACTAAATTTACTTACTAGTATACATTTTATTAATAATTAAATTCTAATAACAGGTTCTTATTATTTGCAAAATTGAGAATTGTTATTGTTTAAAGTACAGATTACTAACCATATGCGTTTAATTGCAAATGTTGTTTACATTTTAATTTGATTGTAGTATCTCCATCCTTGCTGTTTATTTTTTCACAATATTTAATTAGTTTTTTCTCCACAGCTTCTATTATTGTAACAATTTGTGCACTGTATGGTCATTTTAATTCCAGTATACTGTCATTGTCCATAATTCCGTTTGGTGATGTTCATGGGCGCCGTTAGAAAACTTCCCAGGGAGGAGCAATGTTTTTTCGATATTGAGATAACACAATTAAATTCACAGAGGGCCTAAAAAAGACACATTTGATGTACACCTAAAAAATACTATTAGATTATAAAAAATATAAAAACTAAGTGCTACAAGTTTTGGAAAAAATATCTGTATCACCAACACGTTTTGTGTATCTAAATCAAAAATAATGGGCATTTTATTTGTAAAAATTGCACGCGCAAGATACATTCAGATATCAGAGATACTAAAAGCATTATGTTTTTTACTACATCTTTACCTTATGGTTTGGGCATCAAAGCGCGTAAAATAGTGAAAAGTTGGTAATAGCAAACCACAATAATGCTGACATAAAATTAATCACCAATAAAGTAATAGTTGCAAAAAAATATACATACCGTATAGATAGGATCGAAGTCACAAATAAAAAACCATGTAAACCAGGATACACAATAATATAATAGTAGTACTTCACTAGGAAGTGAATAAGACTTACTTGACATAAGTAATGCATTTATTTTAAATATTTGCAAACATTCCGTACAGGTGCACTGGGATTTGGCGAGCCATTGAATTTATTACTTGAACTTGCCTTGACACAACAAAACCCAACATCGGTCGGCCCTTAAAGACGTCAAGATACGGAAATCAGTATTCTTTTGCATCGAGCTGAGTGACAAATTCATAGACGCCTTTCATCCGATATTTCGGTCATCAGCTTATTCAAAGAATCGGTTCTGTAAAGTGAACGGGCCCTTAGGGTGAACAAAAGAATAAATTGTTGCTGTTATTACGCACACTATCTAATATGATTACACCATATGAAAATAATTTCTGTGCGGTGAGTTCTGATAGCTCGGCGGTCAACGCGTGGCGCGCATACTAGGCAATCAAGGTTAATGTAGTGGTGGATTATTTTTGGAAAAAATCCAGGGAGGGGCAATTGCCCCTCCTTGTCCCTATATAACGGCGCCAATGGCTGATGCTCCTATAAAGGGATATTATATCATCAACAAAGATCCCGGAGTCCTTTACTGTAATATTGGTTGTCCTGGAAAATAGCTGCTATATTCCATTTTCTTTTCTAATACCGCATTCCAAAGATTTGATTTTACGTTATTAGCCATATTGAATATAGATTTCACTCAATTTCGTGTATTGGTATTTTGACACATTTAGAATACAGCCCCAAAATTGCTGGCTGTCTGTTTTGCCTTTTCTGTTGCCATGTTAGATTTATATTTTGTCCTACAGTATTAGTAAAGACATTTTCGCGAACTACTTCAACCTTAGAAAATTAAAATATATATTTTGCAATGGCAAGATCGTATTCGCTTTTGTTGTCCACAGTTCCTTCCGGCACGGCGCGGGGCCGTAATCAACATTTCCGGTACAACCTATTGTCTTTTTTAAATGGACGTTTTATGAGCTCTGTTTCTTAATCTATTAGCGTAACACTCGATGTATTTACCTCCTTCACCACCATGATTGTTGTAACTAATAGCAGCTGCCTGCAGCGAATTTCTTAAGAACCACGTGTACAAAAATGAATTCCTTTCCCCACAACTAGGAACTAGCTTATTAATTATAGAATTATTATAATATTCTGCGCAATTACTATCAACATCATATAGCAAAATCAATAAATTATTAATAACTTGCATTAATATACTATTATGATACACATAGGTCACTTATTAAATAAAAATTAAAAGAAATAAATTTGGAAGATTAATACAATCAAATTTAGAAAATTTTGAATAAGATTGTCGGTTAAGTTGAATTGAGTAATAGAAATTAAATTTGAGACAATTTATAATTAATTTTGTTAAGTTATAGCAATTGAGTATTCAATCAGGGTAGTGAAAGTTAATACGAAAAATAAGATAATGTTATTATGTGACAAATATGCTTCCTACTAGAATATAGCATGTAGTAGGTAAAACTCAGAACATCTAATTTTAAAAAAGAGTGCATTAATAATTGTAACTAGCATAATTTTAAAATTTGTTTAAGATAGTGATAATAAGAAACTCATAAAATGTAGACATATTTTTGGAAAAAATAATTTTGTATTGATAAAAACTGGAAATTTAGCCTTTATTTGCATAAATAATTTTGTTGAAGACAAATAAAAAGGTTTTTAACAAATCTGCGAGGTGAAATTAAGTGAAAATATAATTATGAAATCATACAAGTAAGAAGAATAAAATAATATTTAATTAGAATTGGATGGAACAAGTTATACTAATTACTGGATTTGGTGATTATACGGAGGACGGATCAATCATTTGAAGGGAATTGCCAGTGTAGCTGATTGTTTTGGGTTGGTTACTACAAGGTAGAAGCTGAGGACAATGGGAAATTAGTTTGGATACCATCTGTTAGTGGAAACTTACCAGGAGGCTATTCGATTTGACGGTAACGTGCAGGAGCCTGGGGTTTGGACGTGTTCGAGTTGGTTGGAAGAGTATCGAGGTTCGGCTGTTAATGAGCTTAGCTATGAACGTCAGGAGCAGTGGTGTTAAATGTGAATAACAGTGAAATAAAAGGATATCAGGTTGGTTTTAATTAGTCCTATAGAAGCATATTGAATAAATGACACACTTGAAATAAATATAACACAATACTTACTTTAGTGAATTGAGGCTTTGATTTGTGAGTGGAAAGAATATTTGTCATTTTGATTTGATTATTGTTTGATAGTTGTTTAGAGTCAAACTGACATTTAGTAGCAGTCAATAGTTGAAAATTCATATAAAATTAGAATATCAAAGAACAGATAACTAGATTAACGACCCACACCCTATTAAGAGTCTCAAATTGCATTAAGTAATATTAAAGAAAATAAATATAGGACTTAAATGTAGAGAGATGCAACCATTCCATATTTATGGTCCCCCAACGTGGTGCTTTGTTGCCATTTCATATTTATGGCACTGCAACGTGGAGCTTTTGCAATACATTGAAATTTATTAAAGATTGCACAATTTTCGAAAATTGTGCAAATAGTCTATTCTCCTGGCTTACGTCCTTTTGCAAAAATATTTATACGTATTTTTACTATTTAAGGAGTGTTTATGGTCACCCAAAATATGAGGAGGGCGGGCCGTTGTTATTGTTTTTTTAATATTTTATTTTCACACGGAAAAGCATGTTCTAATTTTTTCTATGTTTTATGGCTTCTACGATGGCTGCTCTAAATCTCAGAATATTGCTTTTAATATAATATTTAATTTTTGCATCAACCTTTAGTCGTTTTACTAAATCATTAATGCGCTGGCCAAATTACGTAGATATGATTTCGAAACTCAATATCTTCGATAAAAAAGTTATGGCCGTACGGTTTGGGTTCTCTAATTTTTTTTGTACACGCTACTGTCCTCATCCCCAATAACGCAGAAATATTTTAGATTGTGAATTTCATAGGAAGTCAATAGTTCAATAATCAAAAGTTCAGTAGAAGTCGATGTGACCAATTTATGTAATATTTTTGTTGTGGTATATCGTCGTTGTTAGGTAGTAATTTTCGATCTATCGCAGAAATAGCTGTACTTGTTTTTTATCCCAACATAAAATATTTTATTGGTTCTATACTGCGTCTCAGGGTAACTAGACAGTACAGGGCCTTATGGCAAACAGCAACAAACAGCGATGCCATATGTCTCCACAAAAGTGTTATGTAGAAAAAACGCACCGATCACAGACAAACAACTGCGGCTATTGTAATATAGCTTAACTATAATCCCTCATTACCTGGTACGTTTTGTCAGTGGCATTCAAACAAGTTTATGAACAAAACAATTACGTACATCGCCCGTTGCATAGAACTGCCAACGTCGGAGCGCAATTCCCATAAGAAAAGCATTCCCTATCCTCTCCACGCTCTATAGCTCCCTTTATGTAAGCCTGCACCAGAAAGAGCATTGTAGTTAGATTTGTAAAACCGTTTTTCCCACGTTCTGTCTACAATGACAGTAGTAAAAGGTATTCCATCTTTACCAACATCGCTAGCCTCTACTGCCAGTTTGTGTCACTCAGCACCAGCCATTAATTTTTCATCCCAGCAGGTCTTGTCTATAACTTTTAATACATGATTTAGGTTTTTGTAGAAGTTGACTGTTAATCTAATGACGGAGCGGCGCAAAGAAATGTTAGAGAGTTTCTAAACAGACAAGCGTTATTTCTGTAAATGTTTGCTTTGCTGTTATTAAGAACAAGTATTAATAATTCTCAGATTTGACTAGCTTTTACCAGAAAAGTACAACCGATAGAAAAAAATGGTTCTTAGGTTTTCGTTTTAATTTTAAGCATAGAATATCATAGTGTAATTTTGTATGACCTATTAAATACATCCTGTATAGGCTAACCGCCAACTATGATTTTTATTTTAATAAAATAATCCAAAACCATTTTTGTTTCATCATATTACTTCTACTCTGTCTTGAAACAGAACATGTTATCTTGGGTTTTGAGTGTAGTCCTATTCTACCACTATTGCAATAAAAAGAACACCTTCCCAAAATTTTACAAGATAGTAGAAAACCATTAATATGGTTTGTTCAAGACCAGAATTGCACAGGAGCTGAAAGAACGAAACCGTACCTAACAGCTATAGATTGTTTAAAAATAATTAGTAATGTTAGACAGTTAAATGTTGATTAAACAAACGATTGGGGTATTCAGTCTCTGGAATTATTGCGATGTCTTGAAGATCAGGATTGTCATGAAAAGAAAGAATTGCAACTGACCCAACTATTTCAGGTCCTGTGATTCATATTTCTGCTTTGAGAATAAGCAACTTATCATACCCCAAACTTAAATTTTATTTAAGGAAAGCAGAGCCTTAAGGAAAATAACAAAAAAATACAAGAATTTCCAACGCAAATACTTTTCAAGGGCAGGTAATTACTTGGATGTAAAATTTTGCCCCTTAAATAATCAGTTTATAAAACAGATGGTTTTACAAAAATGTGTCCCACTTGCAAATATAATCTAATGCTTTCTTTCTGTAAAGTACCTATTAGTGTAGATTTTATCTGAAAAAGCGGATTAAATTGATTTAGGTAATTTAGAAAATATTTAGGAAATAGAAAATAACATTTAACTTTATTATTTTTCAAATTTTCCAGTATAAATGCAGCAGAATTGAATTGATCTTCATAAACAGCGATATCAAAATAACCACTCAAAACATTCCAATATAACAACATTCTTTCACTACATTAATGTGTTGTTAACCATCTAGTCCCTGACAACTTTAAGATTTTGTAATGATTAACTTAAAATAACCTTGCATTTCTTTTAATTGTTCACTCCGTTTAGAACTTCCTCCTACATATCAATAAACACTTCAATTCTTCCAATTCTGCAGGCATTCTAGCACATGCCTTACTTGCTACTAAAGCAGCTGAATGGCAAATGTATTTTAATAAAATAACATGAGGAACATGAAATTCTAATCTGGAGATGAAGGAATAATTGTGTTTCCCTGCCATTATAGCAGCACCATCACAAGCTAATCCCACTATATTTGTTAATGGGATCTTTTTTTGCCATATAAGTCTTAAAAGTACTGTACAATTTTTCTTCAGTTCCGTCAGATGAATTGATTTGCAACAATTTCAGAAGTTGTACTTGCTCTTGCTTATTAACTGGGTGAATATGTTGTACTAATATACACAACAGTTTCTCAGTAGATATGTCTGTGGTTTCATCTATCAACACGATCAGCAGTGAAAATTTTTCCTATATCGGAAAATTTAATATTAATATTTAGAATATTTATTCATTCACATGTTTTACTTACAATCTGTAAAATTTTAATCAGGTCTTCAGTTTCTACTTTGGAAATAACATTCTTTATAATTGTAGTACACTGTTTTCATTTTAGTTGAATCTGATGTAGTATTTTCGAATCAGGAAGCACATTTTTCAACATATCAATTAAATGTTCTACATTAGAAACTGCCGTATTGTGCCCGGCAATGTAACTAGAAATAACTGTGTCCGCTTTTTTGACATTTTTTGAATTCCAACTTTCCTTTTTTTCTGCTGTGGCTTTATCAAATAAACTGCTAATTCTTTTGGTAGATTTTACAAGTTTTAAATTTTTTTGGAGGGCAAGAGTTTTCAAATGTTATTCTAGTTCTTTTTCCCCATGCAATAATTGTCTTTCTACATGCTGTACACTTACACAAACTTTTACTGACTCAAGAAAGTATTTAAAATTTGAATTTTCCAGCTAGTTATAGCAAAATACTGTTTTCTTCATCTTTTATACTTTTTCTTCCCAATTCCCATTTCTGCGTCATCACTACTGCTTGTTGAACTAGTTTCCATTATAACAGTAGTATAACTGTACGCACTATTCACAAAAAACTAAGGACCACGTAATCAAACATAAAAGCAATACCGGGGCTGCGACGCGGCGCTGCACATGAAATACCAAATACAGAACTGCCCCACTGTAGTTAGTGTAAATCACTATTATTATCGATAAAGTGTAACTCAATCGCTCAGTAATAATTAAGATAAGAAAATTCTGCAAAATCTCAGTCTATAGAGAGTGAGAGTCTGGATCTGAAAGAATGCAGTAACAAAAATCCAATCTGGGGTATTAATTCTCGCCTTTAAAGCCGTCTTTATTTATTTATCCTGCACTTTAGTAGGCCAACTACTTGTAGTTAATTATATTCAGTTGCAGTCAGAAATTAGAATTAGGTGGATGTGGTTGGTTGTATTAAGGGCGTTTAATTATTTTTTGTTTCTTGTTAAGTAATAAAAAATCTACTGCTCTATATTTCGATTTACTGCTTTTTAATGTTATATTCTACTGCTGCATGATAAAAGACCTGGCAACACTGTTTTGACTGTTTGTAAGTAACAGTTGACGAGGTGGTCTTCCTTGTAATTGTGATTAAGCCAGATCAGCAATACTTCGCAATACATGGCTGATTGATCTACTTATTTACATGTTGTATTAATAATAACTAATGGCTGCAGCCTAACTAATTTAATACTGTTTTTGATAATTTTTGTTCATTGAAGTATGTTTATTCACTTGATCATTTTGCATATTACACTGTTGCACTGATTTTTAATTATCGCTGTTTTCTGGTTCGCTGGATAAGAGTAGAACATCCTGAGGAAGTTTTCGCTTGAACCTGATATATATATTTTGTCCTCCAGTGTTGTATGTTATTGCATCAGTACAGTTTCCTATGTTTTTGAAATATTTTCTCGCGATGTTCTTCACAAAGTCTCGTATGGTAGGTAGTTCCGCTCTCAATGAAGTTAGTTGAGTGTTGTGTATATACCAGGGTGCGTTGAAAATCATTCTTAAAACTTTATTTTGAAAGGTCTGTACTTTCTTCATTTGGGTGTTAGATGCTGCTCCCTAAATTTGACAGGCGTATGTGACTACCGGTCGTAGATCACGCACGAATATAGTAAACAATATTGGTTCGAATATAGAGCCTTGAGGTACTCCGGCAATGATGTTCTTCTGTGCTGACAAAGTGGTGTTGATTCTTACAGAAAAACTTCGGTGTGTGAGGAAAGATTTGACGATGTGTAGTACTTAGCTAGGAACGTTACAACCGATCACCTTGAAAAGAAGTTCATCTATCCAAACACGGTCGAAAGCTTGGGCGATGACGAGGAATATTGCTACGGTATGTTGTTTATTTTCAAATCCATTTTCAATCAGCTCTTATACTATACGAGATGATTGCTGGATAGTAGAGTGCTGTTTGCGGAAGCCTTATTGAAATGCAGGTAGTGTAGTGTTTGGTTATCTGTGAGAAACTGAGTAAGTCGAACAAGAATAATCTTTTCTAGAAGCTTAGCTAAGGTAGATAGGAGACTAATAGGGCGATAACCGCTTGGATTTTTATGATTTTTACCTGGTTTGGGAAAGAGAAGCACATGGGCTTGTTTCCAGATATCTCGGAAATATCCAACTTTCAAGCAGCCATTAAATATGATGGTAAGAAATGTTGTAGCTTTTTTGGAAGATTTTTAAGAACAACATTTGGAATGAGATCAGGTCCAGGAGGATTTTTTAAGGGAAGGACTTTTTATGTGTGACTGAATTTCTGTTGGGGTAGTAGGATTTATTAACCCAGAACTATCTGGGAAGGTAGTATTTAGCTGTGTTGTAATTTCTTGGGTAAATGTTCTATTGTTTTCAGCAATTGGCGTGACAAATGTGCCTTTTAGGTGATTGGCAAAAAGGTTTTCTTTTTCTTGATCAGAATCAAAGATCTGGTTGTTGACTTCGATCTTTGATACCTGAGGCTCTTGTTGTAAGATCCGTTCAGTTGCTAACCACATGGTAGAGTCTGGGTTGAAGACTAGTTTTGAAATTTCTGTAGCTGTCGATTCTATATTTATCTAAAGTGCTCTTTACTTCTCGATTTGCACGATTTAGCTGTGCTTTAATCAAGGGGTCCCTTGTTCTGTTCCATATTCTCCTCAGTCTATTTTTATTATTATTTAACTTTAAAATGCAATCTGGTGGGTTCAAAGAGCTTTTACGTTTTATTTGAATTTTTGTGGTTTGGTTTATTGCAATTTTTATCGAATTATTGAATTGATTTATGGCGGTGTCAATATCTTCTTCTGATGTAATTGAAGTAGGGCAGGTTATTGCTTCTTGCAGCACTTCTATAAACTGTTCCAAATCTACACGGCCGTTTATTAATTTTGGTAACATCTGTTTGATCATGGGAGAGTTATGTAAGATTATTAATATAGGTAGATGGTCAGATTCTAGCTTGGAGTCTTGTACGAGAAATCGCCGCGAGCGGACGTCTGACCGCAGTGACAGTGATAACCGTACCCCGAGTGATAACGTATCAACAATTAAGGTGAAAATAAATTTTGTTTTTAAAATTAACATATAATAATAGGAATACAGGCCTTGAGCCTCGGATTAGTATTTCGTACCTAACAATTAGCTAGCATTAATGACACACTCCAATCAAACCTCCTACACTAATATACCTCGGTAATCAAACCATCCCAATGGAAACCAATCATACAGTATTATCTAAACGCAGCCTAGACCTTGACTCGACATCAATAGATCCTGATCCAAAAAAACGATACCTTTTCGATAGCGGAAAACTCTTGGCAAATAATAAATTTGCAGCGCTACAACAGGAACAAAAAACGCAACAATCTACCTCACAACCAACAAACAATGGTAAATGCGCCACAGAGCCCACTAAAACAAAAATTCCACCAGTGTTTCTACATAACTCTAGTAATTATCAAGAAGTAATTAAAGACATAAAAAACATTGCTAAAAAGGATTTTACAACATCCTTAAAAGGAAGTCAACTAAAAATAAACTTAGAATGCATAGACGATTACCGCCAACTTACCAAATATTATGACGACCATAAACTGGAGTATCATACATTCCACAACCCTGAAAATACTAAATTAGAAGTGATTATTAGAAACGTCCCCATATCCTTCAGTGAAAACGAAATACGCCAAGAATTAACCGAACTCAAACACCCAGTAAGCAAAATAACACGCTTGCTAAATAAAAATAAATTACCGATGCCGTTAGTTGTAGCTGAATTGCCACTTTCTATTGAATCCAAAAACAACTTTAATTTAACAAAACTCGCACACTGTATGGTTAAAGTAGAGCCACGCCGGAAAAACAGCGACATACCCCAGTGCACAAAATGTCAGCGCTATGCGCACACTAAAAATTATTGTTTTTTACAGCCTCGCTGTGTCAAATGCGCGGGCAATCATCACTATTCCCAATGCACTAAAACTAAAAAAGAAAAACCTAAATGTGTGAACTGTGGAGCCGAACACACAGCTAATTATAAAGGTTGTAGCTACTATAAACAAATTAGTCAATCCAAAAATACAGCTTTCACACGAAGAACTCCTAACAACTTGAATAATCCAAAAATTCACCCAGAAAGACCAAACGCCTCCAGTATAGGCAATATCACATCCAACAATACATACCTAAATGCTCTTAAAAACTCCAAAAACTCTATTGATAACAACTCAAATCCTCAATCTACGGAACAATCATCAAATCCGTTCATACAGCAAATACTACAAATAATCTTAGATTTAATTACTCCACACATAGCCACAATAAAAGACTTCTTCATGTCAGCAATCCCAATGTTATTCATCAATGGCAAATAATCAGAAACTAATCACTAATTTAACAATAACAAATTGGAATGCGAACGGTCTAAAAAACCAAAGATCATTATTTATAGCCTTTTTGGATAGACATAATATTGACATCGCCTGCGTTACTGAAACTCACCTGATAGAAAATGAAAAATTCAGAATACCCAAATATAATATATACCGTAACGACAGGAATAACTCCTATGGTGCAGGAGGAGTTGCGATAATCATTAGACGCACCTTAATGACATATCCGACTGACATAGAGCAACTGATAACCCTCGAAGCCATTGCAATTAAGCTCAGAATGTTAGACAACAGTACCCTTAAAATTGTATGTGCATACAAACCTCCAAACAAACCATTAATCCCAACAGACATCATGGCAGTTTTTGAAGAACAACCACCAACTCTGCTCATAGGAGACCTAAACTGCAAACATACTATTTGGGGATGCAGAGTGACTAATCCCAATGGAATAAAACTGCATAACCTTTCGACTGCACACAACGTACATATTATGGCACCATCCGAGCCAACGCGATATCCATATAGAACAGATCATCAACCTGATATATTGGATATTGTACTACATAAAAATTTTAACAAACCAATACATCAGGTAGTGCTAACAGAGCTTGACTCTGATCATCTGCCAATTGTCATGACATTTAATAACTACCCGAAAATAATTCCGAAACTTCCGAGGCTCATCAATGGACCAATTGACTGGGATATATATAAAGAAAACATTAACAGATTAATAACATGCCCGATAGCGCTTAACTCAAAACAAGAAATAGACAACATACTGGGTATACTTACTGATAGTATTAAAGAATCAGTTAACAGATCTACAATCACCACTCAGCCGCAAAAACGCCCGAACTATTTACACCCGCCAATGTATATATTAAATCTAATAAGAGAAAAAAACCGAGTTAGACGACGGTGGCAGAGAACAAGGGATCCAAATGCAAAAATTGCACTAAATGAACTAATGAGGCGAGTCAAACAAGAACTAGACAAATTTCAGATAGAAACTTATCAGTCATACTTATGCGATATATCCCCTAATGATCCAAATCTTGGGACTGCGACAAAAAGAATCCAAAGACAACCAACTATTATCCCTCCACTGCGAATAAATAATCAAGTATACTATGAAGATTCGGATAAATGTGCAGTTTTTGCGAACCACCTGAAACAGACGTTTACAACAGTAATAAACGAAGAAAACGAAGAATTTATGCAGCACGTTGAGTCAACCATCCAAAATAAGGATTCCGAAAATTCAAAAATATTCAAACCCACATCACCGCATGAGATCCAACAGAGTATTAAAAGACTTAAAGTTAAAAAGTCATCAGGCTCCGACATGATACCAAATATAGCAATTAAAAATTTACCAAATAAAGCTATAGCATTGCTTGCAACAACATTTAATGCATGTATGCGCCTGGGCTATTTCCCTGACATGTGGAAAGAGGCGGTAATACTAGTGTTTCACAAACCAGGAAAAACTCTCGACTCCCCGTCAGGCTACCGACCGATAAGCCTTCTGTCAACATTATCTAAACTGTTAGAACGGATAATCCAAACTCGACTCGTTAATCACCTTAAGGAAAAAAACTTACTCCCACCTTTTCAATTTGGTTTTAAAAGTGGGCACTCCACAACTCACCAACTTCTTCGAATTACTGAAGCAATTGAACGTGGATTTGAAAACAAACAACATACTGCAATTGCCTTCCTAGACGTCGCACAAGCGTTTGATCGTGTTTGGATAGATGGGTTACGATTCAAAATCATGCAAATGAAGCTACCTTCATATCTTCAAAAATTAATCTCATCATTTCTAATCAACAGAACATTCAGAGTGCGAATTGGTACGACGCTTTCCACAGCTACAGACATACATGCAGGAGTACCACAAGGATCCATATTAGGACCAATATTATATAATATCTTTATGTTTGACATTCTGGAACCTAAGGACTCAGAAATAGCTATGTATGCTGATGACACGGCTATTATTTCTCAAGACTGTGACATAAACATAGTCAAACATAAACTGCAAGAAAGCGTTGATAAGATAATTAAATGGTTTACAAAATGGTGCACGAACATTAATCCAGACAAGTGCGAGACGAAGATCTTTACTCTGCGACGACCTATTGATCCACCAAATATAGTAATTAATGATCGAGAAATTATATGGAATCCAAAGGATAAAGCAATAAGATATCTAGGAGTTTACATGGACCGGAAACTTACGTGGAGTTACCACATTAATAAGAAACTTACAGAATGCTATGCTAGGTTAGGTATGTTATACCCTCTAATTAATAAAAAATCTTCCTTAAAAACACAGTGCGGGAAACTACTATACACTGCGATACTAAGACCAATAATTACATACGGTTGCAATGTTTGGGGAGCAACATCAAAAACCAACATTAAGAAATTGCAAACAATTCAAAATAAGATCCTACGCATAATCGTAAACGCTCCATGGTTTGTTAGAAATAAGAAAATTCATCGTGAACTAGACGTCCCATTGATGGAAAATTATATACTCAACTCCTCGAAACATTTTTACCACAACCTACATCTGTGCAGCGGTGCGGTTCACTATACCATTGGCCAACGCTCCATTCACACGAGGCTGAAGAGAAAACTTCCGAGCGATCTCCTACAACCATCACTAAGTGACTCTACTTCCAGTGACTCTGAACCTGAACATAATTAATAGTGCTGTTTATGTAAAGTATGATATAGAATAGGACCTTAGTGACAGAGGGGCCTCAGACGCCGACCTCATTAAACTCATGTATTACGATTATATTAATAATTAACAATGCCATGTATAGCACACGTCTTGCTGATCTGGCAATAAATTCTATATTAAAAAAAAAAAAAGATTCTAGCTCTGCAGTTACCGTTTGCGATATGGGTAGGCAAACATTTTTAAGAAGACAGATATCTTCTGTGCCGGGGCGATGATCTCTGAGGTATGGATAATGAGTTGGTTCACTAGATGCTGAAATCTTAATGTCGTGGTTTGAGAGATACATTTGGAGCCTCATAAGGCTTGGATTATTGCTATTGCAGCCCCAGAAGATATTTCTGGGGTTAAAGTCGCCAATTGCTAGTGTAAGGATATCGCTTAGGAAAAGTGTTGCAATATGTGCTTCCTGTAGTCGCTGTTTCGGTTGTTTGTAAACTTCAAAGATGTTGATGCTGGCCTTATTTTTAGAAGTAAATTAATCCCCACCGCTTCTAGATTTTGTAGAGTAAGCAGTTCAAGTGGATGAGCGCATATAGAGCGTTTTATGATTATTGCGACCCCTCCTGAAGCAAAGTGAGTTGCTCGATCTCGACGATATACAATTTGTATGTGGTATTTTAAACTGTTCGTTTTCTGTTAGTTGAGATTCAGTATAATCATAATATCGACGTTATGTCTGGCTAAGAAGGCTATAACCAATGATCTTTGGTTGGATAAACCATTAGCAATGTAATTTACAATGATGGTGTTAGATGAGAGATTGGGAGAATTATTTGCCATTAAAAAGTGATGGAATAAGTGAAAATAAGAATGACTTGATCTCGTTGTGGTCAATAATAGTTTTCAAATATTGTAATTCATCGTCCCGTTTTCCAATATTTAATAGACTGACCTTGTCCACAGCAGAATGTACCATGGCAGCTAAAAATTTCTTGTTGCAGCAGATAATGGAATTATCATCCGTTACTTCATATTTCTGCAGCTTTGTAACACACCTGTTATGGTAGTAAGTTCCGCAAATCACGCAAATTACACACTTAACAGCAGTTTTTGCACCACAAACACCACACGAAGAATCTAGCACGTCTATACCATCCGCTATCTTTTTCTATGGGAGTGGTTATAAACGAGATGAAACGGGGGAACGGGCGCCACGAGTTTTGATAATTACGGTTAAAACAAAATTTCTCAGCAACCTCCTGTAGAAACTCGAAATCCAGAGGGGTTTGTGATGAAATGGCCCCAGCTGTTTCGGAACCTACCTTGGTCGGTTTTCTTTGCTCTCGCCGAATCACCTTACATATAAAATAACAAAGAGAGCACAACACATAGAATTGTTGATACACACGTGCAGATATCATAAATGAAAGTTAAAACTTGATATGCGTCTATTAAAAATAGGTAGACAAATATATCTTGAACAGTAATAAACAAAGCGGGTTAGTAGTTGAAATTGACTCAAATAGATAGCCAAACTATGACACAACTAAAGAGTGTCCGTGTTGGTGAATGGATATCACACGTTTAAATGGCACGGGCGCGGGCGTTTTGAACGCGCCACGCTGTTCTAATTATACAGAGTGCCCGGGAGAATGTGGAAAATCTCCCGGATATGAAAAAAACAAGTGAAAAGAATACTACAAGTTCATATAAACTTTTTCGTATAGGCCTCCTCTTCGGAGACATGGGTTTCCAAAGATCTCCAATGGAATCAAGTTTTTTCCACATAATTATTGAACTACCAGGTATATTCAAATTTTTTAAAATATGATGTATTCCAAGTAAGACCCTTCAGATTACTATTCAAGAGAGTGTTGTGAATTACTCACAGCTGCAGGGACGGACTAGCTGTGACACTCATGACCCCATTTTTTACGCCCTGTATGATAAGAACTTTGGACGTTTTTTACATACCTTTAACTGTTGACTACACATTAAGTACTCTTCATTCATGTCGCTAATCTTAATAGTTTTCGAAAAAACGTCATTTTATTTACACTGTTAGTCCCCTAACTTCTGTCGGGTTAAATATGAGAAAGAGGAATTTTCCTCTGTCACCAACATAGTTTCAATAAAAAGTTAACTAAGCAGTTAAAGTTTAACTTTTTATTGAAACTATGTTGGTGGCAGGGCGATGGCGGGTACAGCAAAATGAATCCTCGCGCACGGCGAGTAATGGAGGCGACGTTTCGACGATTACTTACACCGCAACTCCTCGAAACTTGGCACTTTAACGAAACCTAACTAATGGAATCCGTGACGACGGTGATTGCATTCACTGCTCCGAGTAAGTTAATTGGCACACAACCACTAGTTGCTTATACGAGCAAACCCGGAAGAAGAGTCTCGAGAAAGTGAAGTTCACGCCAGAAAACCTCGCGCTCTGTGCAGCTGCAAGAATATGCACCTGCTTGTTGTTTTAGACCGGCGACATACTGGAGTCGCTCAGCTCGTAAAAAGGTGTCGTCGTAGGGTATTCGCGAAAACAGTGAACCAACAGATGGATCTGGGATACTTCTATAAAGGTGACCAATAAACCGGCTATAAAGGTTACAAAGCAGTTTTGGCGTTCTTGGAATCCGTTTAATTGGGTGTAATAATATAAAATATAGGTGGAATACATCATGATTATAAACTAGTCAACAACACCATATTATTATAAAAGAAACATAAACCGATTTACCAATATTATGTTACAAAGTAAACAATACCAATAATACGAAGTACATAGTTATTGCCTAGTTTAAATTTTGCTAAAAAATATTAATATAATTGTATAAAAAAAATAAATTGCTAGATTATCGTATTTTATTGTCAGCTAGTATTTGTATTTGTGGTAAGATAACAATAGCTGCTGTTATAATAATAATAATAATAATAATAATCCATTTATTGGGTTCTAAATAAGTACAAACATTGTATACGATGATAAAAATAAAACAAAACCCAAAGGGAACACAATCATCTTACTTGCTAAAAACAACAAGCAGGTGTTCTTCCCTGCGCCCCTATGTTCTTCCCTGCGCCCCTATATACATAGTTATAATATCATTAGCATATGGAATTTAAAACCAGTTAAATTGCTCTCTTAAAATAAAAAAAAAATTCTTTGAATTGCTCTTTCTACATGAATTCGAGCCCGAGCAATTTCAGCTGTCATCTCGGCTTCTTCTTTTGAAAACTGTTTTTGCTGCCTTAAAAATGGGGCTCTTATTAATTTTACTAAGTGCTCGTTACATTCCTTTTCAATTAAAAATCCTTCATAATTAAACATTGATTTATCTGTAGTACGCCCCCATATCCAGCACTAACAAATGATTATAGGCCAGATGGTGATATCCGAATTAAATATTTTATTGTATGTGTTCCCTTATAATAAGAGTATGACACTACTCTACACTTTAAACATTGCAGTTTCTGTATTCTAATTTCAGTACAGTCCAGTACTACTCTAGTGTTTCCAACTTTATCAAAGCATTTTGGAATATTATTTAAAATTTCATATTTACTGGGCCAATATATTCCTTGTTTTGAGCTAACAGCTAAAACATACTTCCGCACAAGGTTTGACTAATATTAAACAAAACTGCTACACATACAAATGAAATATTAACCTTAAATTTACACAGAACTAAAATAATTTTTGTTTTCATGTTTTGCCAGTTGCATCCATTCAAATTAGCAGTCCTTTCAGCACCTTTTTAAGTAGGTATAATATAGTTGCTTGCTGATTTATAACTTAAACGACCACCATAAATACACTTATTTAGCAACAAATTGTAAATAAACGCAGAACAATCTGACAAGAAACAAAATAATCGAATAATTCGGCTACAACATGACATATGTACAGTGTGACCAGTAAAGTCCGCATCATATGGGATTTTTTTTTATTAATAGCTTTTTTCGAAATTTGACTTTGGCATCAATTTGTGCTTCGATCGAGATGAAAATTAACCAAAAAAATAGTAGTCACGTTATTCGCATTATCTGTCAAATTTAATTTTTTTTTCAAAAAAAATTCAAAAGTGGGGTTATTTCTCAAAATATCGAAAAGAGTTATTAGAAAAAGTTTTTCTAAATGCAATTTTTAGCCCATATGCAAAATTTCAGCTGTATAAGATAATTTCGATTTTTTGCCCTTTTTTTTAAATTGCACAACTGTTGCAAAGTAAGACTCAACGCAACCTACATAAAACTTCTTAGTTTTGACAATGCTTTATTTCACACACATTTTCTTTAAAGTAGTGCCATATTAAATGTGTGTTTTTCTACAAAATCCAAATAGGGCTATTAAAATTTGGTTTATTTGTTTTTGACCCTGTATAATGTAACTCCATAAAATAACTATTTTTGAAAACGCAGTTTGTGTCTAAAAGTAATACACGTTATTTTATGAAGTTACATTATACAGGGTCAAAAACAAATAAACTTTGCATCACATGTGACCAAATTTTAATAGCCCTATTTGGATTTTGTAGAAAAACACACATTTAATATGGCACTACTTTAAAGAAAATGTGTGTGAAATAAAGCATTGTCAAAACTAAGAAGTTTTATGTAGGTTGCGTTGAGTCTTACTTTGCAACAGTTGTGCAATTTAAAAAAAAAGGGCAAAAAATCGAAATTATCTTATACAGCTGAAATTTTGCATATGGGCTAAAAATTGCATTTAGAAAAACTTTTTCTAATAACTCTTTTCGATATTTTGAGAAATAACCCCACTTTTGAATTTTTTTTGAAAAAAAAATTAAATTTGACAGATAATGCGAATGGCGTGACTACTATTTTTTTGGTTAGTTTTCATCTCGATCGAAGCACAAATTGATGCCAAAGTCAAATTTCGAAAAAAGCTATTAATAAAAAAAAATCCCATATGATGCGGACTTTACTGGTCACACTGTATAACATTGATTTGTTGTTCAGCCCTATCCATTTTCTCAATTTTGATAATAGATGTCGCCCACTTCGCAATTTTTGCAAATCCACGATAAATAACACGTTCGGAACAGATATTTGAAAACAGCAAAGCGCGATTTTACTGAAGAATTGTAGTTCGGCGGACCGGGAGAGAAGTCCCTAAAAGTTTGGATTTGGACTAACATTGCCCAAATGAGCTTAATTACGGCGGAAACCTGTCGATTTTCTAAATTAGAACACGGAATAATCTTATCCTAACAAATGCTGAGACAAATCCTAGCCAGGGCAAGATTCTTAAAAAAATCAATACGAACATTAGAAGGGACATGACAAAGACTAACCTTAGAAAGAGAAAGCGAGTTCTAAGAAACAATTTACACAAGTCGAGACATGGCAGGTGTGAATGAGTGCAACACGTAATAGTATGATCCAGAGAAGGAATCATACAACAAGATTGCCATCGAAATTGCGTAATTTCTATCGGGAGTCTAATCAAAGTTCAATTTAATTAACATAATTATGTGGCTATGTCAATCAATTTAATTGGGTCATTTAATTGAAGCACAAAATGGTAGCCAAGGGGAACTAAATATTTCTACTGATAATTAATAATTGCCAAGAATAACACACAAATCCATAATTATTAAGAATTTATTATAAAACTGTCAAGACAACACCAAGCTTGTTTACATATAGTACAATGTAATTCCATATAGAGTGATTGACAATATTTCTCAGCGAAGCATGTTCTGGAATTTGATGTGTCCACACTGTTATCATTACAACCACAAATTGTATTCTTGACGAAAGTTTGACAATATTATTGAAAGCATTTTGAAGTTTTTTTGACATTTAATAATTTTGGGTTTTTCTCAACTGAAGCTACGACGTGACACTTTTTGTTTTACAATGATCAGTCGCTTCAGGAGAAAAATTTTCGATCGCTCTACATATCACAGGTTGGCAAATTTCTTGCATTGTTCTATTGGCTGTGAATCTTAGTGCTGCCATTCGTGTTTATAGGTCCAACATTATCATCCTCAGATTTACTGTTCTTATATATATTACTATAGTCCATTTTTAAACTAAGAGGAGTAATTGAAAAGGCGTATTTACACTATAATGTACTACCATAAAATACACTACAAAAATTTGATGGCAATTACTTCATCTATAATGTTTAATTAAGAACATAAACGCTTCGAACAGCTGATATGTCAATACACATGTCAAAATATATGCAACTTAGTATTGTGTAAAACAGTAGTCTTAGCCAATTCCAGATGTAGGTTTTAGTTGTGAGAAATTTGAATTGTTCCTTGTAGGTAGCTATTTCAACTATTTGACAGTCCTACCTTCCCACCACGCATGGTCTAGGTTTGTTACATTTCTTTACTACAATTTTTGCAGGCTCATACACAACAACTTTCTTGTAGTAACATTTTGATCAAGCTGAAACTCGTTTCTTGTTCTAGTAGTTTTACCATGATGCTTAGCTACATCCTGTTTCTGTACTAATGTTCACATGGACTATTTCCTTATTCTCTACTTTAGAAACTAACAAGTTATTACTTACTGCTTTGTTATTTATAAGTCTCCTATTCATTAACAACTATAATGGAGTAAGTCCTACTACAAGTACAACACTATTACTATAATCTAACAGTGCTACATAATGACCTTTTCTTATCATATTTTTAGCAATTTCTACACTAGCTTTCGCAAAGCCTATATTTTTAGGCTAATACAGCTATGCTCTGTTTTTTTAATGGCACAGACAAAGTTATGCAATCCATTTTTCCATTATACTTGTTAACTAGATAATATTTGTTGAGACTTAATTTAATTGGAAAAAGTATTTTAGGTTGCATAAAGATTGTCTGCGGCATTAAAAAATAGAGTGTAGTCACTTACTCAAAAATCATTTCTTCTGAAAATTGTTTAAACAAGTGTGAAAAATAAGGCACGTTATCTCTGGTGCTATACTTAACCCAAATGGTTTCCAGACAGGTAACTACTATTCATTCACAAGACTCGTGAACTGCCAAAACGCTGTCAAGTTGGTACCTGGTTTAAATTTTGTTTTGGAACTACTGCTTGCTGAATTTGGTAGCACTGAAATTTTTTAAATTTAAAAAGTTGTAATGTCACTTTCTTGTAAAAAATTTTTTAATTCTCTTGCATACACTTCAATTGCAATGGAACAGAAACTAAAGATGGTTTTATTATTGAAAAAGGAAGAAAAAGGCTATAGTTAATTATTACAGGGAAAAAGTTTTGACACAAGGAACATAACCTAACTTTAACTCTCCGGTGGGCGCGCCGGCGGCAAATTGCGCAGATTTAACTTTCGCTGTTGTAAAAGACCTGCCGTTTGAATTAAAAACCTTGCTCAGCTAAGTGATTCATTAGTCATACAATTCACCCCACCCTTGATAATATTGGGTGCGTCAGTCTACAGCGGCCTAGTTGCAATTAGACTTTGATCGGAGAAACCTGTTATTTGCGGCAGTTTGCCGCAATGGGCCCTGTCTCGGTTAGTGATTATTCAGACTCTGAAACGTACAGTGCCATGTAAATATGAAGTTATTTGGAGGAATTTCGTTTCATTTCTTATTTTTATAAGTATGTGTGTATATTTGTTACAACAGAATAGTTAAATAATAAAGTCAAGAATTTTAAATGCTATTTATTTTTCAAAGTCTCGCAAAGGATTGACCACCTGAGGAGTTGGAGAGAGCTGTGCAAGATGTATTGCGAGAATTATCAGAAAAGAGAGAAGAAGAAAACAAGGACGAGCCCGATGACAGTGCATCAGAGACAGACGAGGAGATTATCGTGGAGGATAATTATAGCAGTGATTCTGAGCAATCCGGAGAAGAAATTCTGTATACCGAGAGTGAAAACGAAAAGCACGATAACTGATTTTATATTGGACGAGACGAGGATACTATTTGGAGCAATAAATCTCTGTGTTCAGTTAAAACTCAGGCAAAGAATATTGTGAAAATTTTACCGGGTCAGAAAGCAAGTGCTAAAAACGCAAGAACAGAAATTGATGTATTTAGTTTGTTTATCACTGATAAAATGATTGGAGATATTGTGACTAATACCAACTTATATATTTAAAAAAAATGGATTGAGGTTGAATATTCCAGCGATAGAGATTGCAAAGATACAACAATATCGGAAGTGAAGGCTCTTCTAGGTGCTCTTTGATTGCCATAAAAAAGGGAGGCCATACAAACTGTGAAGAGCTGTGGAATTCAGATGGTACAGGAGTGATTCTTTTACGGTCACTGTTTAGCTACAAACGTTTCCGTTTTCTGCTGCATTCTATGAGATTTGATAGTCTGATTACCCGAGAAGAGAGGAAAAACCGACAAACTAGCTCCGATTCGTGAATTCCATGAGGAGTTTGTAAGTAACTGTATTGCTAGCTATAACGTAAGTGAATTTGTTATCATTGATGAGATGCTCCATGGATATAGAGGGCGATGTGGATTTGTGCAATATATCCCTAATAAGCCTGCAAAATATGGCATCAAATTATACGCACTATGTGATGCACAAACTTTTTACACCCTAAACTTTGAAATTTATTGCGGCAAGCAAGTAACTGGACCCTATGCTAGATCCAACAAGAGTGCTGACGTTGTAAAAAGATTAGTAATGTCTATAGAGAACACAAAGAGAAACCTTGCTACAGACAACTACTATAGCAGCTACCCATTAGCAGAACACCTATTGAACAAAGGACTGACTTTCCTGGGAACCATGAAGAAAAACAAGAAGAGATACCTCCTGAATTTCTACCAAACAAGACCAAAGAAATCGGCTCAAGCCTTTTTGGTTTCCAATACGACTTTTGTTTAGTTTCGACCATACCTAAGAAAAATAAAGGTGTACTCTTTTTGTCACCGATGCACAGTAAACCAGAAATCGATGAAGACTCCAAAAAGCCTCTAGTAAATTTGGATTACAATGCTACAAAGGGCAGTGTCGATACTGTAGATCAGATGTGTGCATTTTACGGCACCTCAAGGATTACAAGACGATGGCCGCTTGCAATATTTTATAGACATTTAGATATAGCTGGAATAAATGCATTCGTCATTTTAAAATTCAACAATGTCGAGAATAAGGACCAACGGCGAGTTTTTTTTTTTTAAATTTGCGTTTGCACTTATTGAGGAACACTTGACAGAGAGCGCCCTAATTATGTCGTTACCTAAAGACATTCAATGCTTTTTGGCAAAATATAGAAACAATGACGAGCCGGATGGGAATGAAACCAAACCGGTATTTGTTACATTTGTGGAAAACATAAAAACAGTAGAACTATACTAATTTGTATCAAATTTGGAAGAAGTATTTGTAAAAAACACAGCAATATGAAATGTTTCAATTGTAATGACGACTACGGAATGGAAATAGAATAATTTGCTTCTTATATTCGTTTATTTTTATTATTTCTTACAACATTTTTGCTATGTGTAATAAAAATACTTGTGTATTTTATTCGCTCAGTAAAGGAATTTGAAATCATGGATATTGCCTTTTTCATAATTTACTTAATATTTACTTTTTAATTGAGAGAAATATACTGAGATATTCAAATGCGGCAAACTGCTGCTGCACGCCCACTCGTGTAACTCGAAACGGCGCGCAAGCTGAAGTGTTAAATATTATTGGAAATCAGTAGATCTGAAGTACATTCCCAAAAGAAACTGTAATTTCCAGGTACACTCAGAAAATTTGACATTGACAGTTCCTGTGTTTTGTGAATGGATAATATGGGTTGGGGGCTGAAGAGGCACAGTCCCCGTTAAAGAAAAGAAATGCCCCCCGTGGTGACTCTCACTCAAAATGAAATAGAATTAAATGAATTTATAGTGGGCAACTTTCCAAAAAGTTATTAGTTCTTATCTATTATAATCAAACAAATTATAAAATTTCTGCATTAAAAACAACAATTATAATGTAGGTGGAAAGAGCCTTTAGGCATAGGTCAGAACGTTTCTGTAGACTCTGACTTGAAGAAAGCAATTATTCAATGTACAATTATCAACGTCATTTGACGAATATTCTCCTAATAATGCGGACATTCAAGATTTTTTGTGGATCGCCAACCCCTTTGAAATTGTGAAAAAATTTCTCAACATTTGACACAAGTGTTTCATTAAATTTAGTGTTAACTATTTCTTTTGTGATTTGATTTATCAAAAAATAAGTAGCATTATTTTCGTCATTTGTTGCTTCTAGTAGATTTATTTCTTTTTCTTTTTTTTCCTGTTTATATACTATTGTTAGAATTTTTGTGATTTAAATTAACAAAAAAAATGTGTTTATTGTAAACTGTATTATTATTTTTGTAAAATAACCCCACAATCGTAATAAGGATATTTTATTTTGCAGAAATAAAACTTACACTGTGTATACGTACAATAGTATGTGCTTGAGAAACACATAACCAGTGTTGAATTCAGACTGATTACTCCGGGGGGGAAAATGAAACGTCTGAGGGGTATTTTTACCTATTCCACCGCTATCCGCCCATTATTTTATAGATTTAAAGAAACATGAATATGAAGTGGTATGTTTCCGGGGGGGAATTTTGTTCTGCCCGGGGGGAATTTTACCCCCGGTTACCCCCCTGGGTTCAACACTGCACATAACATGCTAGGGGTGTGGCCTGCCTATCTATGTGTTAATCTGTGCATTATATCTGTAATGTTGCCATATTTACGAATCTTAATTTGCTTATACTTTGGTTCTTGGGTTTTCGGTTTAGTTTTAGGTGTAGAATATCGTAGTGCACCTTTTGTATGACCGATTAGATACACCCTGTATATTTACAAACAGAACAACAAAAGTGTTTTTCGTTTGTATGAGATTCATATGTGACTATTCTACAGGACGATCGTTTGGTTAGGATATTTTAAAATTTATGTAGCTCCAGATATTAGACGTCTCCAGAGAGAATGTCTATCAAAAACTGGAGTTTTACACGATCTAGTTAGCTTAGTGACTGCATGCCTCAGATCGTGAAAAGTCAATAAAATGGTACCTACAATCCAGTCGCATGTTTAGTGCATTTTGAGTTTGGCATCAGAAAAGCATCTAAGTAACATGACATTATGCGATGGTGCCAGCTGATCTTACTGCGGTCCTATTGCTATTTACAGAACAGAAAACGGTTTGTCACCTGTATGGGATTGCATAGACTATGTCTAACTAAAGTACGTTTTACAGTGGTTCTATATTCACAAACAGAACATGAAAAGGATTAGTCGCTTGTATGAATTTTCATGTGTGTGACTAAATTACTTTTATGGATAGATTTGTATTCACAAACTGAACAAGAATAAGGTTTTTCACCTGTATGAGATTTCATGTGCGTGACTAAATTACTTTTATGGATAGATTTGTATTAACAAACTGAACAAGAATAAGGTTTTTCACCTGTATGAGATTTGATGTGTCTAACTAAACTAGTTTTCCGGATAGATATATATTCACAAACTGAACAAGAATAAGGTTTTTCACCTGTATGAGATTTCATGTGTGAGCTAAACTACTTTTACGGATAGATTTGTATTCACAAACTGAACAAGAATAAGGTTTTTCACCTGTATGAGATATCATGTGTCTAACTAAACTAGTTTTCCGGATAGATTTATATTCACAAACTGAACAAGAATAAGGTTTTTCACCTGTATGAGATTTCATGTGTGTGACTAAACTACTTTTACGGATAGATTGTATTCACAAACTGAACAAGAATAAGGTTTTTCACCTGTATGAGATTTCATGTGCGTGACTAAATTACTTTTATGGATAGATTTGTATTCACAAACTGAACAAGAATAAGGTTTTTCACCTGTATGAGATTTCATGTGCGTTACTAAATTACTTTTATGGATAGATTTGTATTCACAAACTGAACAAGAATAAGGTTTTTCACCTGTATGAGATTTCATGTGTGACTAAACTACTTTTATGGATAGATTTGTATTCACAAACTGAACAAGAATAAGGTTATTCACATGTATGAGATTTCATGTGTCTAACTAAACTAGTTTTCCGGATAGATTTATATTCACAAACTGAACAAAAATAAGGTTTTTCACCTGTATGAGATTTCATGTGTGTGACTAAACTACTTTTACGGATAGATTTGTATTCACAAACTGAACAAGAATAAGGTTTTTCACTTGTATGAGATTTCATGTGTGTGACTAAACTACTTTTACGGATAGATTTGTATTCACAAACTGAACAAGAATAAGGTTTTTCACCTGGTATGTGTGACTAAACTACTTTTATGGATAGATTTGTATTCACAAACTGAACAAGAATAAGGTTTTTCACCTGTATGAGATTTGATGTCTAACTAAACTAGTTTTCGGATAGATTTATATTCACAAACTGAACAAGAATAAGGTTTTTCACCTGTATGAGATTCATGTGTGTGACTAAACTACTTTTACGGATAGATTTGTATCACAAACTGAACAAGAATAACGTTTTTCAC